>QYTT01086422.1:12732-26123 GCA_006980735.1 Dasypogon diadema
TTTCCTTCTTATTTAGATAAATTGACAAACACAAAGCCAAATATTCAAGGTCAATGAAAATTTTTCATTGCAATGTTCCAAGTCGGTCTTCTTGTTATTTATGTTCGTTGACCATACCTCCGCTCTAAGTACTCAGACGAACGAGTCGGCACTAGTGGTGCGTCGTGCAGGCAGGTCAGACGCAGTGTATAGAAGTCAATTTTTATATTAGATTCGTGATAAGGAATAAAGTTAGTTGAAGTGAAATCGTGCTGCGTTTTCATTAGAGGTCCCTCCTTTCTGTCGACACTAGCAACGGCCGACTTGCCGCAACCAGCATCACTCGTCTACACTTACATCTAGTTATAATAAGAAAAGAAAGAAAGGGTAAATAATATACTAAAAGAAAAAAGGAAAAATAACTAAGATGAAGTAAGGAGAAAAATAGATACGAGCTAGAGAATAAATCAAATAAACGTAATGCTTGTAAATAGCTAAACAATGATTTATTTGTGGAGCAAGTGGGTAGAACAACGGGATGAGTTATGATATATGTTCCCTAATGAGTCTCTTGACGTTATAATATAAATACTAAACATATATATAATATAAATACTAAATACTAAATAAATAATATAAAGACGTCATAATATAAATAGACGGAGCGTTTCTAAACAAACGTATACTAGATATTGATACCAGAATTGCTTCAAAATATAACTCTCTCTCTTAAACTCAAAATATGGAACTGAACTAAAATTTTTTCCATTAAATATAAGAGAAAAAATAGATGGATGTATGATTTTATATATCTATCCTTTGCATATTGAAAAATTTATTTGACATTTTCCAGGCAAGGCCAGTGAGAAAGAATTTCCATTTTGCTGAGTTTTTTGAACGATTTTAGTAATTTATATTTATATTGACACTTCGTCCATTTATATTAAAACGTCAGTGCATTAGTTGCATTTTGGATTTCTTCTAAGAGGGTCATAACTTAAATATAAATTTTTGCAAGTGTTTATAATACTTTTAGAATTTAGTCTACATACAATCAAACCTCTCTAAGTCTAAACGGCATTTGTCTTTGAAATCTTTCTGAATGAAGCCTTACACTAAATTTAAACAATTAAGCCCGTACATAGGCGCAACCCTTTTATAGTCACGTTGCCCATTTCATATATTACTTAAAAACAAAATAACTGGAAATATAACACACGTTTTGTTTGAAATACCAACGGGCTCATGCGTGGAGACCAAACACGATAAAGAAGCTTATAAGGAGAACAGAAAGTGTTTGTGGTAGGATACTTTACATATGCTAAATCTTGCCAACTAGCGCTGGAGATGGGTATAGAGCTTTTAACATTTCTTACTTTGAGCGCCACGTGGTTATATTTTATGCACTTTTGACTTGAGACCACGTACTCAAGCAGAAAAGTCAAACAAAGAACGCTTCTTAAAGCTTAAAAGACATTTATGCGCTACTTGTATACAATTATTCATAAAGAAAAAAGCTAGGTTGACATGGGGAATTTGGTAGCACTTAGAGAGAAACTTATGGATGATTCCTTCTACCTCATCTTCCTATCTCAGTCCCGGCTCCCCTTTAAGCCTCACTCACTTCCTAATTCCTATGCCGGTCCCAATTTTTTCGTTCTTCAGTTTTCGTTCTCTCCTTTTCTTGCTCAAAATTCCTTTACTTGTTTTTGCGCTCCTCGTCCCCAGTTGCCCTGAATTTTCCATCATTTCCTTAAAAATACACTAGCGACCTTTTGCTAATGTTCCCAAAATCTGCCGCTTTTACGGGCTTGTCACTGAAATTTTTCATTGGCACCATTTTATAGTATCAAACAAAAAGCCCCCTGTTAAGTCCGCATATTGTGACCAGCAACTACGCTACCCTTCAAGTTAGTTAAGGCCCAAATTACGACTTGTAAAAAATTTCTTTTTTGTGGAAGAGAAGACGTTTTGTTATGAAAACATCTAATGTAATTCCTATTTGCATTCAATATGAAGATACTACGTAAATATGAAATTTTCCGATGCTATCACATGTACAGACTTGTTGAGAATTTTGAGAATTATTTTTTTGAAGAGACTGTAATAAAAGAAATACGGGATCGAAAAACTTCTGAAGTGGAACTAATTCATCAAGCGGAGCCCGCGTAGAGTAGGGCCCTCGCAATGGGCCAAAGACTTCCCTCCCTTTTCTCTTCTATCTCTCTTCCAGGCTTATAGGGCATCCTTATGAAGACGGGCCGCCAAGGATGCGTGGATAGATGGAGCACTGGTCAAACGGGGAAGTAGTTTTTATGTGTGCTTTTGGTGCGCTTACAAGTCCCGTCGATAGAACGAGGGAAAATGAAAACATTAGTAATGTTAAGGTTTTAACATGAATCACACGACCAGGAAAAGACGATTTTTAGTACACTCTTGGATACATCCACATCGAGGTGTTCTATTGCGCAATTGACCGCTGGACACATGCGATTAATAAGATCCCGCTTACCATAGTTAGTTATGCCTACTCTACAATGAACCAACCAACCACCCAACTTGCCACGTCCACACCAAAATCCACTTTTCGCTGGCTCTTGCGTAAAGAAAGAAATAGGCGCCTTAGTGTAGGTTTGACCACGAGTCCTTGTTAGTGTAGTTGTTAACTGTCAGCCAACCATGTTCTAAATACAAACCAAAACAGGGTCAAACAAAGAAAATTTATTACTAAAAATGAACTTTGTTCATTTCCCGTTCATTGTGTTAGCCAGTTGTCAGGGACAACCATCAAATATTTGTGTGAAAATTTAAATTAAAACACCGTCCCGAGTGAAATTGCTTTCGAACTGTCAAAAGTTGTTCCAACACATACATGAACATGTTTTATTTACGCGATGTATCGATAGAGTACTAAATCCTGTCCACGGTTAGTTCATGGTTTGATGGTTAGCTCGTTGTAGAGTAGGCTTTAGGGTACACCCTTCATAGTTAGTTAGGGGTACACCTTTCAGGTTGCGACTATTAGTCCTGACCGACACCCTGACACGGAGCTCCGAAGAATCAGAATGGCTAAAAACTATATCGGCAACCCTACATTGCTTTTCCAAGGAATTCATGCCTAGAAGATTAAGTTGTTCGGGATATAGTGGAAGAATCACAGGGTCGGTCCAAGGGAGATCTCTAAGCGCAAATCTAAAGAACCTGCACTAAACAGACTCAATATGACCAATGTGGATAGCGTAGGAAGGATTCCATACTCGCGAAGCGTATTCAAGAAGTGGCCGGATGAACGAGTTATATAATGTTAAGAAAACTTGAAGATCAGAGAACTGGACCAGCGTTTAATGAAGCCCATCATGGAATTACCCCTAGAAGAAATATAGTTAATATGGGAAACAAAATTCAGCTTGAAATCAAGCTTCACGCCGAGGTCATTAACAGCAGTGATGGGCAGATTATCTACACAACGTAAATTACACCATTGTCGGTACGTAAATAATGACATAGGTTATGTCGCAATATTTCACGTAGACAATGTAATCTATGTAAACAATGTAGACAATAGATATTGGGTCCTATATGGAGAAAAACTTTGTTATTTTATATCATATTACACACAATTCATATTCTAATCGTGAAATTCTATGTTATGTTTGTTACACGACCACATCACATAATATTTCCAGTAACATAAAATAACTTCTCAAGTACATTTCAAGAATTTTATCTTATGTTAGGAACTGTCAATATTCTAAATTTGATCTAAATCAGCATTTAAGAAAATCAAAAATTATTATATTTCGAATTTTTAATAAAGATACTTTAAATATGACTTTTTTCCGCCGTTGTCGGTTATGTGTCTAGAGGGAAGGTAGACATTTTGAAAACTTTTTGTAATTTTTCACAATAAAATAATTGTTTGTATTTAATTCTAACTTTTACTTATTTTTACTTCCCCATTAAAGTTGTTAAATTTTACACTTAGTACAATATGAATCGAAATTTAAGTATAATGCTGTTGAGATAACTTGATAAAATTTGCACCATGTACAGTTGATGAACTAGGGAAGTTTTTGAACTAGTTTCTAAAAACAAATTATGCAACTTTTTTTTAAAATTGCCATAGAACATTCTAGTTAGTTTTTGTTTTGATAAAAGAAAAAATTTAACAATATTTTTTGAGACAACGGTGAAGTGTATTGAAATAAATGTTTTTAAATACAACAGTTGCGAGAAAAAAAATCAAGTGCCTATCTCACTTACTTCGATCGCTATGACCAAAAATCCCTTACAACACGTAATTAGGAAAAAATTTCGAAAATTTGTAATAACTCGAAAACTAAAAAAGTCGTAGAACATACATGTGGGTGATTTGGGTTCCCCGAGAGACGCTCTACCTTCAGGCTTCCGGCTATCACTATTTTTTGGGACACCCTGTATATTTTTGAATAATTTATTAAAGAATTATTAAACTTAATTGCTTCCGAAATAGTGAAAACTACAATAATTGCTATGTATGTCTTCCATTTTGAGATATGCAGAGCACGTAGTGTCGCTCGACGCTTCTTGACAGAACGATGAAGGCCACGATGTAGGTATGATAAGAGGAAAATTGCCTGCTGACGTCGCTGCAGCAAAGTTGTGTGGAAATTCTTAGTAATTTAGGAATTAAATGAGTCATGTTTCATTTATTTCTTCGCAATAATTTTCCCCAGAGCATACTCCAGAACACTTCATTCATAATTTGAGCATTTTTCGGCAATATAACCAAATATTCCTTAAAATGCATAGAAAACTTTACCGCTGTGATGCAACGTAAACTAAAGTGGCCGGAACCTACACTTGGGCTTACTTAGTTTGACATTTGTAACAGAAAGAGCGTTCAGTTAGGAGCAATCGTTTTCAATGATGTTCTGTAGCTCGTTTTATAGTAACGTAAAAGCATGGTATGAAAACACAAGGTGTGGCAAAGATAAAAATGACATTTGGCCGATGAAGTCACCCTATCAAAGTTGTGTGGGGATTTTAAGCAATTTAGGAATTATTAGTTAAGCATGTGTTTCATTTATTTATTTGCAATAATACTACCCTAGGCAGACTTTAGCATATTCTCTAGCAATATAACCAAAAATTCTTTAAAATGCATAGAAAACTTTGACTCACCAATGTCACGTAAACAAAAATGGCGGAACTTGTTCTTGGACTTACCATACCTTGTGTCCTCTATACCGTGACACACTATCATTTCTAAGTTGCAGTATGTAGTACCAATTCGCGCACGAACTGTAGAAATTAAAAACGTGGAGCCGGGGATAGAATATGCGCCCATTCCGGGTCAAGCCGACCAGACGACTTCGACATTCAACTTACAAATAATTCTCTCTGATAAATTTAATTAATATTTCGTGCGGTCACTCTGGATAAATGGAGCTTAAATCTTTGTCAGAGGAAGAATATATATACATTGTTTTGGTAGCATTCCAACTGGAAGCGAGCGGAACATTTTCTGTTTATTTGAATCTATTAAATCAGCTGCGACATATCGCAAGCACATGAATAGAGCCTGTCTACCAAAAGTATACATTGTCTACGTAAACTATGCATTATCTACATTATCTACGCATTGTCTACGCGTAAATGCCCATCACTATCGTATGCGAGGAATATTGATTGTAGCAAATGTGTAATAGAGTCGCGCTTTCTAAAGAATGACATGACTTCGCATTGATTTATGTTAAGTCCCAAGCCATTGTGCCTGTATTAAGTCCTGCCGAAAGGAAGCACAGTCACTGATTATTGATGAAGGAAAAAATCTTCATGTCGTCAGCATTAATTAACACCCTGCAATGCCTTAAAAGATGCACAATATCGTGAATTGATAGAACAAAAATCAGAGGGACACTGGAGTGCCCTGAGGCGCTAGAGATGTTGCCTCTATGACCCTAGACCGAGAACCATAAAAGAGCACCTCATAGGATGTTTCCACTCCAACAGTAAGGTAGGAAATCATAATTTGTGTAATTTGAACATAATGACTGCGTGCGACAATTTGTCAAAAGTTTTGCTAAAATCTGTATAAATACAGTCAGTTTGCAGATTATTACCAAAATCGGAAGTAAATTCAAGCAAGAAGTTCAGCCGAGACTCTGTGTTATCTCCACAAACTCTTGTATTGTGGAGATAACTGTGGACAAACTATAGATTCCAACAGTTTCGGTATACAGGACAACTTGGCAATTGGTCTTTAATTACTAAGAGACTTTTAAAAAAGAATGTGCAGTGAAGTCAAAGGCAAGCTCGTCGGTCGATATGAGCAATAATTATTTCATCGGAAATGAAGGGAGATAAGTTAGCTACACATGAATGATCGGCAATGTGTGTAAAATTGTTAAAATCTGGCTCAAAGTAGGAAGGACGAAACGCTCCTTCGAAGAATGTGGCAAACATATTGTAGATTTCATATGCGTCGCTAGTAGAATGCCGCTCCAAAGACATAGTTAAGGGATAATTGTCAACTTTCCTCTTAATGTTGACAAATTTATAAAAGAGGCGTGGATCACGATACAGTCTATCGCGAATATTATATTATCAATATAAAAGAGCGTGTAAAAGTATCTTGAACTCACTGTGCAAACAGCAAACCTATGGTGGCCCAAAGTGTCTCTAGTTCTGAGAAAGATCTTCCAAAGCCTATTTTTCCTGTTCTTCAAAATTCTCTGTTCTCTGTTAAACCATAGAGATAAGATACTCTCTGATCCTAGAAGGGAACGCAGGAGGCAAAAACCTCGAAAACCAGACGGATTAAAAGATTTTTTTTCTTCTCCCATTAATGGCAATGTAGTTTATTTCTGTGTATCATGAATATTTCAATGCGTTACAAACGTTTACTCAAAGCTATAATACCATACATTTAAGGTAAAAATAGGAAGCGACAGAAAGGTGCAATTTAAATGCGTTTCACATGCTATCAGCACACCTCCACCTCGTGCATCAGAATCAACATATCTGTCTCTACGAAAGATTTAATAGGACTGGTCCAACAGTTCTTCTTCTGAACCTGTTGTGCTTGTAAAGGTTGCGAAAGTAATTAACCTTGCTGAAGGCTAATTGGCGGGAAAAAGTAGCTAAAGTGAAGGCTAAAGCTCAGTGGAACACGCGTTAACCAGGTAAGTTTATGGAGCTAGTCCATGGTATTGGGACTGTACTATGCGACGAAGTCCAGTGGGCCAATGTTACTATCGTCTTGAACCAATCGAAAGGGATCACTCATAACACCTAGTCAACAGCTGGAGGAAGATAATGTTCAAGCGTATCCCATTTGGGCCTAGGAAATAATTCAAAGTTCCCTCGGGATTAGGAAAGGGGCATAGATGGGATTTCTACGAAATCTCTCGGAGGAAGGGGAAGTGTGTCATAAAACAAAAGTGGCCATGTAGTTGCCAGCAAGGGGAGATCCAAAGAAAGAAAAGAAAGCATGTGAATTGTTCAATGTTTCGGAGGCGGGTTACCTGTGTGTGTCGTTCACCGTATTCCTTACCTCGTTAAGCTGACTCTGTAGAGAAATCTCTGTCGTTGTCTTGCAGATATTGAGTCGAGACCTACCTGGCTGCGGTGTTTACCATTCCAACATATTTTAAAATATTGTAACGCTTCTTTAGAGGAGTGCCACTAGCATAGATTTTCAGAAAAACTTAAGGTACATCAAGACTTTTTTTGACTAACTATGCATGCGATTCGTCATCTATTCGTAATTCGGTACTTGGAAAAATATAACTTGAACTATAAGGTTCCAAGTCAAGTAAATAGAGAATCAAATTTACAAAATTATTATTGTTAATTGAAAATTAAGGAAAAGATTAAACTTATATCCTGTGCACTTTGTGTACGTAAAAATTTTAAATTAAATTTTCAAGTAAAATTTGCTTGGGAACAACTCTTGAAAACTAAGTGAAACGCGCACGGATGGAATTACCTGGCATACACTCTCACAACAAGAAGCGATAAATTTTCTCTAATTTCATAAAGGAATTATTACAAATTATAATTAGGTAGTGAGATATTTTCTATTCATGTACACATATTTCAAGTAGTTTCTCCAAGTTAATTTTACTTTAAGTTTAGCTTAGACAATATTTTATCTATTTATTAATTTTTATTTTATTTTATATATATTTTATTACTTTTTTATTGATATAATTGCAAAGTCATTGAATTTTAAAGGTTACATTGTAGTACAAGTTGAATTTTAGAGATATAACTTTTACGCAGGCCAAGCTTATAACATTTAAATTGAATGTAATAAAAACAACAAACAAAATTTAATTGTATACCAATACGTCTTCAAAAATCACAAAACAAAAATTGTTAAAAAGTGAAACCTCACATGACTTTGTCGACTTATCTCTATATGTATAATGTTAACCGAATTGTTATTGCCCGTCAAAGCCAGGCACGCCGTCATATTTTCCCACCGTACACATTCCATCGCCAGAGAAGAGTTCATCTCCGTCCGATTCATTCATCTGACCACCACTTGATTGTCCAGTGCAATGAATATTTTTCCCGTCGCACCTAACTTTCCTTTAAGTAGTCCAACGAGTATTACGTACCGTCCCTCTGCATCCTGAGAGCCGCCTCCACTGCCATCTTCTTCACAAAGCGGTGGTATCCTCACAAGAGCTTCTAACACTGGCCTGGGTGTTGTGCGAAAAGCACCCGTAACCCCTGTGCCCGCCATCCTTTGCACCCTTTCTAGCTGCCTGGGACGTCTTGGGCCACCAAACCACCGCCGCGACAAAATAGATTTAACCATCATTGTGTATATTCAGTATGCTGATCTCACCCCCACCTTAATCTACACACTCTCCTACATTGATATACCATGACCTTCTCCCCCTTGACCTTTTCTTTTACATGATGATACCTCATCAGCCTTAATTGCAGGTGTACTCTTAAATATTTGATTTCTCTGAAAACATTGATCACAGATCAGAAGAGCGTAAGCGATGCAAAATCCAGACTATCATTTCCGTCTTGTCCGCGTTGATAGTGAAGCCCTCTTCTGCTTTTCTCACGATGTCAGTGGTAGTGGACATAAACTTTCCCCTCGCCGCTCAGTTTTTCTTTTACGTGTGGACAACCTGCCAGTTCTCTGCTGAAATGCGAGAGAAATCACTGGCAAAAAAATCGTACTTCTAAATGTACCTTTACAAGTCTTTTATCTCTCCTTCTGGAGCCATATTTCACCGCAAATTGAATAACTCTGTGATCCGAAAATGTTATCTGTACCATCACTCTCCAATCTGCGAATCTTTCCACCATCTTGCCATTGCATAGTGTCACATCGATCACCTTCTTTCGTCTGACATCGACTAAAGTTGACTCAATTGTTGTTGTTGATAATCTTTAGCATTAAATGTTACTTTGCTAATATGTGGTAGCATTACTCCTCTTAAAAAGCGGAAGAAGCAGAGACCAAAAGGACATAAAATTTAAGACAAACTTCCCGGATTTCTTAACTGCAACTGCAAACAGATTGCTACGCTTGCTATGCTATGAGTTTCTTAAACTTACTTTGTATTTGTCTATAGGAATGACAGCACACCTAGCGTCAATATAAAATTGGTTATACTTCGCTATTTTATTCTTACTTCCATGGCCACTGTTCCGATGAAATATTTAGCTCCATTACTTTACTCCTGCGTTCAACCTGATATCCTACAGAAAAGATTCGGGTTGCCTTATAGGTAATACTAAGCATAACGCATTCATACCATTTACATAAGGATAAGCAAGAGATAACAGCATTGTAAGACTCCATTTAGAAATTTCGAGATCACATTATGATATTATATTTACTTCCAACAGATTGTCTTACACGGAATGGAAAAGAAATAAAGAAATGTTTCGGAATATTTTACGGAAGGTAATTTTCTAATTATTAAGGCGTATATTTCTATTTAGTGGCGCTCTTGATATAATGAGATGTTGCACGAAAGAAATTTCCTGTCAAACTTGTGGCTTACTGTGCAACATTTACCAGGTTAAAATTTTCCAATCTCCTCTTCCCTAAAAAATTATCATCAGCCTAAGCTATGCTGTGTGCAGAGGGCTGTCCCCTGAGCTTAGGCAATACCTTATAAAAGTTCTTTTATAATACGGAAAAACCCAGAAATTGTCTGCGTTTCATACCGTCACGAAATTATTTTTAATTAATGATCAGCTTTGTTTGGGCCACAAATTAAAATAAAATCTGGAACCATAAATTTTGGTAAAGTAAACAGCGTTTTAAACTCAGTAATTAAATATAAAGTCAAACAGAATTTAAGTATTAAGTTTCCAAATATGTCTTTAGTATACAGTAGGAGTATCTTTTATGAGAAAGATTGATGATTACTCTGCATCATCCTTCCTGCAAAACTATTTATCCTGGTACATCACATAGAACTGGTTACTGTATTTAAGTATACAGACTCTGGTTAAACTGCCAGCTAATTCCGGGCTGCGTATTCAAAGTTTATCAAGCTTGTGTACTTAAACGTTTTCCTTTTGCTCTTCTTGTATCGAATTTGTTAAACATTAATCAACATTGCTCCTCCTCGGCTGTCCACATTTAGCCTGTAGTTCAGTACAAACATGTGACAAGGATTCCAAATTTTAAACTCAATAATTACGAGTCTTCAATCTTATTTGAACATAGACAAATAACCGTCGTGGTACCCAACATATGAGATGCTGGGGCAATCAGATTTACATGCAGGCAACGTAAGCACTTACTAGACCATAGTGGCTGCTTGGGAGTTCCATGAACATGTGTCACTGTGCCAGTCATTTCATTATATTTTCCTACTAGGAAGTGTAGTGGAAATAGCGGTAAAAGACTGGTTTTCGTTTTCCTCCTAGTTTGATTTAATCTGTAGTATGAAGTGTGAGAGTGAAATTGCGATGGTTTATTTCAACCCCACAAGCTTTAAATATATGGACGAGACAACATGAATGACAATTATATGGTATATGTAAAAAGTAAACGTACTTGTTCCGGAAATTTAGTGAAATTTCAGGCGTTTGTTGTTTTAACATTGTTTGAGACAAATTTGTTCTAAACAAAACTGGTAAAATAATCACCTATTAAATTTTTTCATATTTTCGTGAAGTTTTCCCATTATAATTAACTTGTGTGGTATCCTTAGTACAGGGGATAAATCAGTAGTTCATATAAACAGCGGAAATTTCTAAAAGTTTAATTAGTAAATGTTGAAATGACAGTAAATAAGCTATCCCGGTTGTAAAAGTGTGTAATTTTGGGGGGCTTTGAAAGCTGTATTTGGACACAGACGAGCACTGTGACGGATCTTTTGTGGTTGGTGTCCGAGGTGAGATGGAAGATCTCGGTGGATATCGGTGGGTGTCTAGGATAGCCAGCGGTGTGTGGGCGGTATTTTTGTGGATGTTGGGATCGCTGGGGTTGCGTGACAGCTTTGTCAAGTGCCTGTTTCAGTTGGAGGTTTATGTGCGGGCTGGATGCGAGTCGTGACAGTTTAGTGTACACGTCATCAGGTATATTCCGACTCTTTTTTTCGCGTGGAAGCACCGTTGCGGGGCGTGTGCCCCTCTTTCTGGACCTGCTGCTTCTGTGAAGTTTTCATGTTCGGTTGGCATGAATTTTTCCAAGTCCAGTTTTGACAACTGGATGTGGCTGCATTGGCTCTTCGTAGAATTCGTAGCCTTAGTAAGATCGGGATGTGTGTGGGACTGAGAAATTGGGGTGAGAATCACATGACCTTGTTCGAAGCGTTGATTAATTTGCAAGCAGATTGGAATTACGTTATTGCGCCCAAGATTGCGTTAGATTTCGATATTAGGGTCAATTCAGATCAGGATTATGCCATCGAGCCTGAGATTGAGTCGGAGGGTTCATCAGATCGGATTACGTCACTAGTTCCGGAAGTTGGAATTATGCCATGGAGTTGTAAAATCAATTTCCTGGTGAGTCAACAGCGCTGAGCAAGCACCCTTTAGCTTTAGTTACTTTATTTGTCCTTGAATTGACCGCTATATATCGTTTTCGCCCATAACTGCATCGCATCCTCGAACGTAAAACTTTACGACCTATCGGATGTCGGTGTGAAAAATGTGGTACCACATTAAAAAAATGAAGTTGATCTGTAAGTAACCTTTACATTTGACCCTGAGTTTTATCCAAAACATTTTTTCCATAAATGGGTGGTTCAAAGGTAAAGTGGACCAAGTCCACAAAAGTAAAATTTGAAATAAATGTTTCGAAAGTCTTTTGTTTATTATTACTTTTTAACTTTTTTTACTTATTTACACTAAGTATTGTGTTTTATTGGTCTTTTGTGATAATATAATTTGCCTTTATATTGTGTAAGCTGGTCAACTTAGTACGGATTCACTTTTCCACTGAACGTTGTGTGAAATTATTTACACCACTATCGATATTAGCTCCATATACCGGCGTTGGCGAAAATTTGGACTTGATCCACTACAACCTTGCAAGCAGTAGTATAATGCTTAATACTTTGGTATATATAGCTCAAAATTTGAAAAATGGTGACTTGGCCCACTTTACCTTTGAACCACCCAAGTTTCAACTTTTCTAGATATTCCATCGCCCCTTTATCTTTAGAGCACTCTGTATATTACGCAATCTATGGAATTATTAAAATGATATACGCCATATTACATTCATCATATTGTACTGTATAAAATAGAATCTCAAGTTCGTAATCATCAATCATAAAACAAATAAGCTCCTCATTTTACAAACATTCCACCAAAGTATTAAGCAACATTTTCTCTCATATTGGATTCACCATGCAATATTTTTAAAATATGTCTTCAAAATCGTACTCAGGGACCCCAGAATCTAACTCTGCGCATTTTCATGGCGATTGGAAAAACGTTTGAAAACTACTTACATTTCCAACTTTCATACGGCAACCCCCTGAAAGGTTTGCCTGACTTGGTTCAGTTTATGCCGGGACATTTAGGTTTTACTAAAGTACTTGTGTGCCGAGTTTTATCCATCTATTTCGAAGCGTTCTCGTTTTAAAAGGAAAATATAGATTTTTTATTTAATATAGGAAGCAGTTATCCATATTGATCCGTTTACGAATTTGATATTTCAGTTTTAATAAGGTATCTGTCTACCAAATTTCAATTCTCTAGCTTAAGGTATTCTCGAGATAACTCACGGACAGACGGACGTCTATTAAACGATTTCTTTTCTTTTCCCATTAATGGCAATACAGTGGAGACCGCTTAAGAGCACTATCGATAAAGGCACATTCTGCATATAAACACAATTTTTCTCTACATTTACTTTTTCCGGATTTCGCCATACATTTTAATCTGTTTAAGTGCACAGACTTTAAAAGCACAAACCGTTTATA
>QYTT01086440.1:0-13855 GCA_006980735.1 Dasypogon diadema
GCGTCGGATGAAGAACAAGGTGGTGAGCAAAGTGACAGTGAACTAAAAAAACGGGGAAGGCCAAAAATTATTAGGTCAGGACGCCCTGGAAGACCGAAAATTGTACGCAACAAAAGCAAAGATGAACGTACTCAAGCAAACCTACTCCAATCCCAAACTCCGATCTCCGAGAACCCGAATACGGTTGAAGAGGCCCTATCTTCTAAAGATGGCAAAAGGTGGCAAGAATCGATGCAGGATGAATATAATTCCCTGATAGAGAAAAAAACTTGGACACTTGTTGACCTACCGAAGGGACGTAAACCTATTAAATGTAAATGGGTTTTTAATATAAAGAGGAATCGAAATGGAGATATCGAGCGATATAAGTCGAGGCTAGTGGCAAAGGGCTGCAGCCAACTTCCCAACATCGATTACAAAGAAACGTTTTCGCCTGTAGCAAGGCATTCGACTGTTAGATGTGTCTTGGCCCTGGCAGCAGAACTAGGTTTACTAGTACACCAAGTTGATGTAACCACGGCGTACTTAAATACTGCGCTTAAGGAAGAAATCTATATGGAACAGCCGGAGTGTTTCATCGACAGTGAATTTCCACATCGTGTTTGTAGACTGAACAAAGCCCTCTACGGACTGAAGCAGTCAGGGAGAGAGTGGAACGCGAAATTGGATGAAACCCTGAAGGCGCTTAATTTCAGAAGATGTTCAACTGACAACTGCGTTTATACTAGGAATGTGAGCAACAAAGTAAACATGGTCGTCGTGTATGTTGACGACATGCTTATAGTCAGCACTGAGGCAGAAGATATAAAGAGAATAAAAGCTGAAATTGGTCTATCGTTTGATATTACCGACAAAGGTCCAGTGGAGCATTTTCTGGGGATGGAAATTTCCCGTGACGGTGATCGCGGACAAATTACTGTGTGTCAGAAGCAGCTTATTAAACAAATCCTCGAAGAAAATAACATGATCACCTGCAAAGGATGTTGCACACCCTTACCCACAGGAACAGTGGTAAAAAGATGTTCCGAATGTAATGGATGCAAGAAAACGAGCCAGAAAATATATCAGTCTATAGTTGGTTCGTTAATGTACCTCGGCCTGGTATCCCGACCTGATATAATGCACACCGTAGCCAAACTTGCACAGTTCAACAAAGACCCGCATGAAACGCATTTGAGAGCCGTTAAACATGTCATCAGGTACTTGCAATATACAACTAACTTAAAATTAACTTACAGAAAAACTGGCAAACCTCTACATGGGTACTCAGATGCAGACTGGGCAGGCTGTCCTGATGAGAGGAAGTCTTTCACAGGCTTTGCATTCTTCCTTGGTGGAGCTGCAATATCTTTGACATCCAAAAAGCAACAGACCGTCGCTTTAAGTAGTACCGAGGCGGAGTATATTTCCATGTCTGAGGCCACAAAAGAAGGAAGCTTTCTCCGAAGCCTACTGAGGGAGATAGGTTTTGAGCAAGTCTTGAACGGATCGACCACACTTTAGGGCGACAACCAGAGTGCACAACAGCTTGTGAAAAACCCTGTATACCATGCCCGCAGCAAACACATAGACGTAAAGGTTCACCATGTAAGGGATAGATTTTTTGCTAAAGAAATTAATATTGTATATATTTCAACTGAAAATATGATTGCTGATATCCTAACAAAAAATCTAACTAAATCAAAACATGAAAAATTTGTTAAAGGGCTAGGTTTGTATTAGCAACAATATATGTATAAAATCTTTAAATACTTGAATGTTTGAATGTAGTTCCATTGAGGGAGAGTGTTGAGATTTGGCAATGTAATTACATTTGAATTAGCAGTATTCTTGTATTCTATTGAACTATAATCTAGTACTAAATGCTAACTTTGCACACTTAGTCTTAGTCTTAGAATAAACGTTCGTATGACACAGACGTGTTTTTTATTCTTCCTTTCAAGCCCAACAATTATGACAAAGTGCCTCAACTTATGTTATGTGCATAACAGTGTGAGTTATTTGATTTCTTATACATTTTGTTTAGTTACTAATTAGTACATATAGCTCTCTTGTTTTAATGTTCTTGTACAATTTCTTTATGCTTTGAGTTATGGATATTCTACAGTTGTCCTCCATATTTTTAGGTTTTGATCTTATGAGGACTTAAATGGATTTGTTGGAGGGAACTTAGGAAAAGCGGAAGATTTGTCAGCCTGAACGCTCATAAATTTGTTTGGATCCCCTGCATGAAGTTATTCCCATTGGTAATTATGACCTAGGCCTTAATTTATTATTATTCTTAAGTGTAGTTCATATTCGTTTACCCTATTTTAATCTAGTTCTAAGTTTTATCCTTACATTCTTGTCTTCTTGATGAAGATGACTCCGGTGAAAGTCCATTATGGAGTCCCACAAAAAGGACGCAATAGGACATCTGCAATGGAGTATGTTACATCCAAGTAAGTAACCAAAATAGATTTAAGGGAAAAACACGGGAAAACCGAATGAGGGTACAGATTGAGTACAGGGAAACTTTTACTTAGGCAGTTAGATGAGATAGTTTTAAACTGAGGATGTCTAGACAGGGACTTAATTTAGACGCATCGCGTATCCTTTGCACGCAAAGTAGACAGCAAGGGTCATAAACCTTGGCTGTACCCGGGACATCTGAATAAACAGCAAGCGACAAGAGACGAATTATCCCTTACTAAAATCGCGAAGAAGTTGCCTGAAATCAAGGTTAGGTTCTGGCTGAAATTCACGCACTGAAACAGTAGAAAAATAACAGTGAAGTGTGCAAGTGAAGTTCAGCAGGATAAGAAAAGGAATTCGTACGTGGGATAATCAAGACTGAGGTAGGTCTTAGTTAGTAAATTTTGATAGCTAGGAATCGTAATAATTAAAGATAGATGTGTGATCAGTGTTGAATGATAGTGCTCCTCCTCGTAATGATGCAAGTGGGCATATGTTGCCTGGGCGTTTGTCGCTTATTTGAGTGTGGGCATATGTTGCCAGAGCATTCGTTGCCAATGTTTGGGGTATTTGTTGCCAGGGCGTCTGTCGCCAAAATGAGTGTGGGCATATGTTGCCAACTGATTGGGACATGTGTTGCCAAAGCGTAGGATGAAAGTATCGGATGTTGTATGAGTGTAAGGTTAAGGGTGTGATCATGTGAATGTGCGAGGAGAGTGTTGATATTATTAAGTCCCGCCTTTCCCTGGGGGAAAGACCTACTGAGTATACCAGTACTCACAAATTATTATATCTTCTTTCAGGGCTCGAGTCTGCGGAGGGCGGTGACCATCGGAACCTTTAAAATAAGTTACTATCAGTTGTTCGTATTAATACGCAATAAAATAAAAAGAAACTAAAAAGTGAGAGTTTGTTTCCCTCGTTATCAGTTTCGACATCACTATGTCGTATTAAGTAGTTCCAAGTTCTCTTCCAAGGATTCACTCAAAACAAGTTTTTTGAAAGGAAACATCGTAGTAAAAGTGTAAGTGGGAAAAGCGTGGGGCGACATCAGGAGGATCGACACGTGGTGAAGCTCGACATTCTTCGGGGCCTATAACTTTGCTATTAGCCAGTTTGGTATAACCTCTTTCTTGTGAACGCCCAATTTCAACTCAGGAGAATAGACCATATCATGACGAAGACCACAATGTAAGTTCACTCTGTTTATCGTTATTTTCATTAAAATCTATGCTGATGGTATTCGAGTTATATACATGATATTTGAATTATTAGCTATTAAGTGCAGTTAATTAGATCACTTAAGTGGAGTAGTACCTAAAGAATACTTTTCATAACATACTAAGTTGTGCAACAAGAATCCGATACAATAGTTTTTTTTTGGACATTGTATTTAAGCGGACAACCGTGATTATTGACCTAAAATAGTTTTTTTTTGCTTTTTTGACGATTATTGCAAGGCCTTCATGAAAAGAAAGATAAAGACAAGGGATCCTTTTTTTATATAGGAATTTATACTCAAGATATGCTGAATTGAAACAAAATATCAGTAAGATCGGAATTAATAGAATTGAGAAAAAAATAGAAAAAGGGAAATTTTGATAAGAATTGAATAATTGGAATTAAAAGAGAACAAAAATCAGAAAATTTGAAAGCAGAATATGCGGGAAGTCCCCTTTAGTTAAGTTTTGATCATTTTCTTGATTTATCAATAATATGCATTGTAAACATTCTGAGGCGGAGATTAGTAGAGTCGTCTATGTGTTCATTGCTTATACTCCTTTCCTACCAATTTAACTACAGCAAACGCTCGTCGAACCTAGGAGGCCTCTTCGGGGAGACATCGACGTTTCACATTCCTCACGCGCAGAAACTTCAGCAACGGAACTTTAAACAAGTCCAGGTAATTAAACAAAATCATGATCTTTATATTCTGAATTGCTTAATATCTTTCCTGTCGTTAAATGTATATATATATTCAATACTCTATTTTGACTTTCCCGGATTGATGATTCATAGTTGAGTGCGTAGATAAGCAGGTAATATAAGCACTTAGTACCTACTGTTAACGAGTCACAATGTGTATTTTCTGTAAGAAGAGCGATAATGGAGTATAATGGCTGACTGAACACAACATCTTTTATTTCTCTCTCTCTACTTCCCCGCCCCCTCCTTCACTCTCGTTTATTTTTGGATCGGCACAAACCGCGACGTGGGCCTTTGAAAGTTTTGTTTCTTTACAGGTTGCCTATCGGGGGCTCCTCCCGCAGATGCTAGTCAAGAGGATACCAAAGGACGGATGGGCAGACTATGGATGAGGACCACCATTACCTCTCCAACACAATACGATGAGTCGGCGCGCAGGTAAGCCCACATGATCGCTCCCTTTCTTCCCTCATGTTTCCTTTTCCTCACCTGCGAAGGATAGAGCTGGAGTTGTGGCCAGGACGGCCATTCTTGCAAAAGTGCCTCATCAGTGAAACAGAGGAAACATATAAGTGAGTTCATCCCGTGAAATCCATGTGAAGATGGAAAAATAGAAAGTATTCATTTAAAATTTTGTGCCGGAGTGGAAAAAAAAAGAAAAGAAAGGAGGAAAGGAGGAAAAGAAGGTGTGTGAAACGAACCGTGCGGAAGTCAGTGCCCAGGACGCGTCAGGATCAGGAATACTCCCGATGCAGAGGAGCCCAAACGAGCTTAGCGGATTATGCTGGGCAACCTAATCTCCATCTTAAAGGTCTACAGGAGGTAAGTGTACAGATTAACTGCTTGGTGGAACATAACTAGGTGTGTATTCGAAGTTTAGGGAGCGGATCAGGAAATTATCCTGAGACAGCGGTCACAGATATTCAAACGTTTCTTTTAAAACAAGATTATTTTGTAATAAATCGTCTGAGAGAGTGGCCACGATATAATGATTGTAGTGGTTACCAGTTGGTAATTTTTCAATTGTAAAATAACTTGTTTATCGAATTAATTATTGTGACTTCAGATTGATATTGACTTTTCCTACATTTTCCCGGATAAATAAAATTTGCTGTTATCAAAGTATGACAAATTTCTCAAAGTTATTGAGAAAGAACTTACAGACAATCAACACTGTTCGGATCTATGTTCATATTTTTTAAAAAGCGATATTGAAAAGGGTATGTTCAAGAGGTTAACTTTTTAAGGAGTTTTCTACAAAAAAAAATTAAAATTACAGCCATGAATCATTGCGGTGGGGTCACTCATTACAAACTTAGAACACCTTTATATTTACTCGGATGGAGTTAAGTATAAGTTTCCTATTGGGTTGTTCGGAAAGTAATTTCGTTTTTTCCCGTCAGAGGACTTAATTACGTTTTTTCGAAACCAACTTCACACTTAAGCCGCATAACCATTATATGTCTTGAGAGCTGATATTGCAAGGCTTGGTTCTATTAATTCTACGCAGTAGTTTTTGGTTGGTGCCCTTTTAAATATGGAGAGCAATAAGCAGCATTTTCGTCATATTTTACTTTTTTACTTCAGAAAAGGTAAAAATGCTGTCCAAGCGAGAAAAAAATTGACGGATGTGTATGGAGAAGGCGTGTTAACAGTACGTCAGTGCCAGAACTGGTTTGCAAAATTTCGATCCGGCAATTTTGATGTCGAAGATGCACCACGGTCTGGAAGGCCGATGCGAAGTTGATGCAAATCGGCGAATAACCACACGAGAGATCGGTGAGAGATTTTGTCGAATTCGACTGTTTATGGCCATTTGAAAGGCATGGGCTTAACCTCGAAGCTCGATGTGTGGGTTTCATGTTCCCCAAAAAAAACGAAATGACTTTCCGAACAACCCAATACATATTTAAAGTGTTTAGATATTGCTATAAAACTAATATTCGTTTTTAATTTGGAATATTCAAAAATAAGTAGATCAGTCTGGGTATTTTTGCAAGAATACTTTTTTGGAATAAAAAACGATCTTACATCTGTGAATGTTACTAATTTTATCAACAGACTGCAAATTTTATATCCATAATATGTTTAACTGTTTTCTATGCAGTGCAAGTTTATCAAATTCATTAGAAGTTATAAATCATTTAAAACATAAACATGGTGTTCCTTCTATATATAAATTTCTTCTATATATTAATTTTTCTTGTTCTATTTTTGTTTTTAAATAAATGCCAAAATACAATTATAATTGCTTTAATTTAACCCAATTGGCAATATTTGATCAGTTTTGGCGAGGAGTAAGTTCTGTTTAATGTGGTTATTTTTTTATTATCTTCTGGTTAAAATTCTTTTATGTAATATATATTTGAGTCTATTGAATCACGAGTACTTTATGGCTTTATTTCGAAGGATTTTCGGTACATTTGTTGTTAGTTGAAAAGGCGAACAAATTTCAAATTAAATACCTCGGCATTAGTAGCAAGAGAATGTATGTTTTGAAGTGAAAGTTCTTTGTCTTGTTTTAAAACCAAAATATATTTTAAATTAAAAGTTACTCGTTTCGTTCAAAAATCTAAACTGAAATATTTGCAATTTGTATTAAAGTTTCATCTTTTAGAATCAAAGGGTGGTTGATTTAGATTTCGATCACTGGAATAAATGCTTTATCACATTTAAAATAAAATGTTAGTTCCTTTGCGTAAATTCCATAGGCATTTTCTCTCAAATTTATGGCTAAAGTCTTTTAGATTTACAGATTTTTGTTTTCTCAGTGTAGAGGATCAGATTTGGTAAAAGTTTTTGTAACCCTATTATATGTTATTTAAATATACTTTTACAGATCAATATTGATTTTAAATTACTTTTCCCGGGAAAAGAGAATCTTTTATATAGCAAGTGGGCGGTATTCAAAGAAAAAATCGTTCCCTGTTATAAATGCAACATACACAACAATAATTGCAAATACAATCTTGCTGAATTTGAAATATGTGAAAACATTACCTATGTTTATTCTTTCATAAATCACAAATTATTACAGCCATCGAGGACTTAACTGGTTCCAAATTTACTTGGTAATTTATTTATCCTTTTTTTTGCTTTATTTAATTTTGTTCCTTGGAATGGAAAGTTTTGCTGTACGCTTACTGACAATCAACGATTATTAAAATCAAATCAACAAATTAATTAGAAAGTACTACAGTATGCGCGTAACAATCCAGCCGTTCATTATCTTAATACGTATTATTGGTTAGAATCAGTAAGTTAGAATTTTGTATATTTTGATAAATCTCTTTATCATTCCAAATCGTCTATTGAAGTACTTGATACTTCTTTTAAAACCTTCCACATATTATTTTTATCCTATCCACAAGGTTGTTACCTTTTGTGAAATTTCTTTAAAATAAAAAAAAAAATTTGACACCAAACCTATCTTCTTTACTTATAGTTAAATGGAAGACAACTAAATTTTTTTAGATATGTATATTTATCTTGTGGTCGCCTTATTGGCTCTGACAGTTCCTGGCACTTTTCATCAAACCAGGAAACGAAGTTGGCCAGGAAGCGAAGGCATGAACCGCGGTTGGAATCACCGAGATCAATTTTGAGCAAAAGTGCTGCCACAACAGAGATCCAGGGTTCGGAATATCTGTTAAGTCGTGGTCACGCACACCACGATTGATTCAGAGTAAGTTATATGGAGCGATGACGTGATAGCTGTATGACAAAAGGAAAATTCGAGATGCATTAAGTCGTCTTCAGTGCGCAGTGTATGTATTGGTGACCTCAACGCGGCATGATGAAGCCAGAATGGACTGAGGCGCCATTTCTTCCCATCTGTGGCGGTCAGGGAAAGGTGGACACGATCCTATAGCAATTGCGCGAAGATCGAAGAAAGTGCTAGTAAAAAGTCTGTGAATTTTGTTTTGTGCGAGACGAGGAAATTTTGCGGCGGAAGTGAGAAATGTGTAGCCACGTAAATTCAGGAGGCAATAGATGAATTTTATATTTCATTTCCGGGAATGTGCATTAATTTAAGGATGTTGATTAGGAAAAGAAATTAGCGCTCAGATCCCCGTTTTTGGGGATAGAAAGGGGAGAGCTAAACGTTCTTTCATCCACCAGATGATTAGGAGCCTGGCAGCTCATGGACGGCAGGGCAGCATAAGGAATAAACACAAGGGACTTGCGCAGGAAACAGGGAGGCGGAGAAAAATTACCTGTTGACTCCCCCCAGCGATCAGTGAAAACTACCAGAAGACGGCGACAACAGGTACCCCTTTCACAGATATCCCGTGGCAGGTAGGGAAGCCCTGCCTCGCACAGGCCGGTGACTTTGGTTTTTTAATATATATATATGGTAAGAGATAGATGGCGAAACCCGTACAGAAGTCAACGAGCTTCCTCAGGAAGCGGTGAATCCATATAGGTTAAGGATCTACCAAGGCACCGCCAACAGTTTACTGCTGTCAAGGAGCCCAAAGTATCTCCTGTCCTCGGAGGGTGCTTCGCCTTCTGTTTGCTTGCAATTTAGCATGCCTCATGTCAGGAGGCCGGTGAACATTTAAGGTCTATATAAGGCTGGTACGTCCTTAGGATATTTATTAGAAGCGTGAATTGTCGAGGAAATAGTGTCGATAATCGGGAGAGATGACCAGTAAAGTGACCAGTAAATTTGATGGAGTTAAGAGTGTCGACCACTTTCGATTGTAATCACGCTAGTGTGTTCTAGAATTTACAAATACTGCAATTGGACATGAACTAGTTTGAATGCCATTTCTTGTTGGAATACAAATATTTAAAGTTACCATTTTATAGTGACGAAGTTAAATTTCGTTCTCTCAAAGAAAAAGTTTTAAGATAACATTCCCTAATAAAACTGGACTCTTGTGCGTATTTTTCCCTTAACAGTCAAAAATAGAATCTCCAAATGTGTAAAATGTGTTCGCTATAACAGACAAACTCAACATCAAGCTATGGGAAATGGTGAAAGTGAATCAAGCACGTCCCTTTTGAGAATACAGGCATAGATTATGCAGGACCAATTGACATTAAGATGTCCAAACATAGAGGAGCAAAGGTATAAAAGGGTTATCTCTCCATATTCATCTGTATGGCATTTCTAGCAGCATATAGAAGGTTTACACTTTGAGCATTGAAAGAAGCAAATGAATACGTTGCTCAGTCAGTAGCAAATGAAGGCACTACCTGACACTTCAATCCCCCAGTAGCACCTCATTTTGGTGGACATCTTAAAAGAAAAACCTTCGAAGAACTCAATACACTCTTAATCCAAATAGAAAGATGCCTAAATTCTAGACCCCTATGCGCAAATTACGAATTCAGCAGTCTACACCGGATGGTAGGGTGTAATTCTATCACCAAGTATTTTCCCACATTCTATTTTCCATTTTTACCTACATAAAATATTTTTCCACAATTAAGAATTGCATAAACGTAAGAAGACACTATGTCACGTTGCAGGCACTCGTATGAAAATTTAAAAAGAATTTAAGCTGGAATTCAGTTCAGTTTTGTGAGTGGAATTGTACAAACATAAAATAAATCAGTTAAATAGAAAAAGTTGTTTTATCTCAAGTAGAAGATTACTATAATTGGCGCAGTCGGAAAAGAATAGTTAAAACTATCCCCGGGTCAATTCGTATTGGAAAAGTAGAACAACGGTTTATTGTTCGTGTAAAACATATCGAGGGAATATCGGTAGTGCTTTTAACGATCGAATCACCGGAAATTTGCACCCTCTGGACATAAGAGGAAATTTTACACCCTCATGCCGATTTTCAACAGCCCTTGGCCAAAGTATTTACGCTTCATACGACTAGCGAAGGAATATCACTTCAAATATGCTGAAGAAAGTGCTATTGATATCACTGCTAATAACGACCCTCGGGCAGAAAATCGAAATACATGATTTTAACAATCATCATGGAATTCTCCCAATGGAACTAGGACCAGCTAGGATAATAGAAACTTATAAGAAATTTATTCACATCATTAAAATGGCGGACTACCAAGATAATGTGGACAAAATAAAGAACTCAATAGACCTTATACAAGACAGTGACGACAAAAGCCTTGTTGAAATTACAAAACTAAAATTTCAGGAATTACAAAGGAAACTACACACCCTTCTACCTAGCTACAGAAATAAAAGAGGAGCAATAAACACCTTAGGCTCATTCATTAAAGTGATTTCCGGTAACATGAATCACGAAGACGCATTAAAAATAAACGAAGAAACGAAGTTATTGTTGTGACGGAATACACTGGCTATATTACTTTTTTTCCTGTACCCGGGGGCTTAAGGGATGCTCATCTTTTGAGTTATGCGGTGGGAAATGGTGGCTCCTACTATAGGAGATTCAAATTGCTTATAACAGGCTGATTGGGTGCCTTGTATTGATCCCGCCATCCTTGGCCTACTATAATATTCATTTCATAAGATTCACATAAAACTTTTTTTCTAATTTTAATATTAACCCGTAACTTCGAACTGTATCCTGATAGACAGTGAGCAGGCTTTTGGGATTTATTTTGTTTTTCAATTTTCTAGGTTTACATATATCATAGATAATTATCACTGCTTAGAAGCCGTAGTGTATATCTGCCAATGTTCGTAGATTCGCTAAGAAAAAGTATGTCCGAATTTTCTTTATTATTAAATTGAATTTACTGTCTGGTTTATTTTGGGCAAATAGTAATTAAGTATTCGGTATATCATTTATAATTTTTTCTTTTTCTGGGAATAAAACTGTGTCATGAGAAGGGAGTGAGTTTAACCGTTTCTCTCTCTTTAGTCGTCTCCCACCCAAGGGCGCAACTGCAAGCGATCGGTAGAGCCCGAATAATGAGTTAAGGGCCTCCACTAGTTCTCTCTCTCCCCTTATAGGTTATAAAGCATTCTTAGCAACACGGGCCACCGAGGATGCGTGGGTGGATGGGGCACTGGCCATGGGGAAGTCGCCAAAACCAGGCTTCCCCCAACACATCTCTTTTTTTTTTTTTTGTTTAACTTATATTTATTCTTTTCAGGACTTTCCTTTTCTTTTGCCTTCCTTGCTATCCCTTCCCAGTTCCTCTCCTCTCCTTCCTTGCTTTCAAATGCGGCATGATTTTTCTGGTTGCTGGGGTTACGGAGGAGTCGGCGGTATTTGGGTGAACCCACCCCACACTCTCCGCAGTTGCTAGCCTGTCAGCATGCCGCTCCGCCATAAGCCTTCCCGTTCGTGTCTCTAGACTGGATCAGCCTAGAGCATGAGGCTCTGGCCTACACGGCCATGGGGTAGTCCAGAGCTCACTCACCATCATCCAGGCTGCCTCTTGGCAGCCTTTCTCATACCATATGCAACAATCTCACTAGTTATTTAAATTCGAAACATGTGACGTCTCTGTTGGAATACATGTTTATGTTATGTGTATGGTGGCAGTTAAGGGGAAAAAATTCCTTTTCCGCTAAAATGCTTCCTTCCTTTTTTTAGCCGTAAACGAAACGGACCAAATGGACGTCATTTTAATTCTTGATGAGACTACTCATCCCTCACATTAGGATGGGATGTAAACAGCCCGCCAAAAACTTAGCCAAGACAACCAAGTCCTGACGGCGATTTAATAACTCCGGAAAGAAGCATTCCGCAAGCTAATGTGGGAACATCACCACAATCTTTCCTAACTTTCCTGGACGAAATATTTCTAAGGACTCAAGAAACCATCAATTGGGAGAATTTAGAATTATTTCCTTTATCGGAAGAGGCAGGGCCATCCCATATCACAGAGAGCACACCTCTGGTTGAGAATACAACCAAAGAAGAGGTAATACATCCCACGGAGGACTATACCAATTAACGTCACAAAATCTCAAAAGAGTGTAGAAGAAAAACGAAAAAAAGTATTCTTTAATGACCGTCGAGGGAGATATGTTCGACATATCCTTCGCACAGATGCAAAACATCCCCTTCGATCGTATTCGCGCTGGAAAATGCCGGCGATACACGGTCTTTTTGGGAAATAGACGAAGCGTTGATTTAAAATTACGAAAAGAACAGTTGATATGGCAAGGTTATAGGGATCGTAAACGCCATACATGAGAAATGGATGAAAGGAAAGAACAACAATTAAATTAAATTAATAACTTGAATTCACGTGAGGGATGTTTTCAGTTCTCGCCACTTTTGGCTCAAGAAACGAGACACACCAAAACACCTGCCCTGGAGTTGGTCTCGATTAGGGATCGCAATGAACTGCCGGCTATGTGGAGCTTTCTCAGGAGGAAAAGAATCTCCCAAACTATCACCACCAAAGTACCATCTGTGCATCGAGTAGCGGGCTAACACACACCGACAATGAGTGGGTGCGATTAGCGATCGAGAACTATTGGATAATTGGACTTTAGCACTGCAGTCTCAGTATTTGTGGTTGATACGCAGATTACCAAAACGTAGAAGACGACTGACGCCACTATCGTACATTCCTCCGTAAAGTGAAGTGGTTTCTATCCGAAGAGGGTCAAGTGTGTAACAGTCCGGCTAATTTAGTAGCATCTAACTTGCTACAGAAAAGTGAAAATAGGTGAAATACGTGGGCTTCCCTAGACGGAAAAGAAACTTGACAGAAAAGTGAAAAGTGTATCAGTTATCAAGGGAAAAATTATAACCCGCAGCAAGACGTACGGGAACCGACTACCCCAACCCCTTCCACATCAGCTTGGGAGTCGCAATTGAACAGGAATCGACCGAGCCTGCCCTCTTTGAGAGCATGTTATCGCTTTCCTCTCGAACGCCAGGAGAATCCCTTTTTCCCGAAGCGGAGTCGTCGGTGGGAAATAGGACCAGGAACACAAACAGGGAGTAGGAGGAAAAAGGGAGCGAAGAAACACGCTTCCCCACGGAAGTCAAGCAGCAGGTAATCCTGCCAGGTAGCAGATAAACACCTTCCGGCAGCGAGTATCCCAGGTGCGGCGGCAGAGCAGCGACGTGACGCATAGGAGAGGTAGGTAAGGAGGGCCTGGTGGACCCCTTCTTTTTTCGTTTCGCACTCGGCCAGGCCGAGACCTTTAGCTAGATTTAGATTTAGAACTAGGCGGGGCTGAAGTAGCCTATGCACTGCGGCCACCAGATGGCCTATTGTGCTCCGCACTATTTAGAGTTCCTCCATCAGTCCCACTCTTTCGAGAAAGAGAAGTATCTTTTTGAAGGAAATGTTCTCGAAGACTGTAGGCCTCAACGGATGTGCTCCAAACAGGGAATAAAAAACGATCTTACATCTGTGAATGTTACTAATTTTATCAACAGACTGCAAATTTTATATCCATAATATGTTTAACTGTTTTCTATGCAGTGCAAGTTTATCAAATTCATTAGAAGTTATAAATCATTTAAAACATAAACATGGTGTTCCTTCTATATATAAATTTCTTCTATATATTAATTTTTCTTGTTCTATTTTTGTTTTTAAATAAATG
>QYTT01086450.1:6154-21587 GCA_006980735.1 Dasypogon diadema
TTTGAATTTATTTTAAGCTTAATTGCTTAATTGTGTCGTTTTATACCACCATACTAAGGCAGCATAGGTAAGTCTCCAAGCTTTTTGAGTTGACAATTCCACTTGAGACGTTTGTCTAGAGTTGAACCAAAATATTTAGTGCCAGTTGAGTTGTTCCCTCGAGAGTAAGAGCAATGAGAGAGAGCTTATCTCTTCTTGTAAATGGGATAAAAACTGTTTTCTGTGGGTTGACTCGTAGGTTGACTTTTTTGCATTATTTGTGTACTGCAATTAGAGCACTATGCATTTTATCAGAAATTTGTTGGTCCTATGTTCCCCTACAATAACAGTGTCATCTGCTTACTTTTATATTTCGGTATCAAATAATTTCTTGAGAAGATCGTTGACAACTAGTGGTTGTCACTAGTAGATAGAACCCCTCTTTGGGGGCAACCTCTGGTGACTCTTGACTCTGCATGATAGGCATGATGGGCTCATTGGGAGGTATGGCTCAGGTAACCTTGTTGAGCTCATCATAGACTGTAGTTGAGGTATACCAGTTCCAGGGTGGTGGCTTGAAGCCAGGGACGGGGGGTTTAGCCGGTAGATCCGGATTGTTGGGGAGTCCGGCATACGAGGGGCTAGTCCCCCTAGGTGCGTAATGCATTCCCCCTTCCGCAAAAAAAGGGCAAAATTGGCCCTAAATAATTTTATCAGGAATAGTTTTTCGTTTAGCTCTTCCATGAGGATCTGAAGGTATTTTTTAAAAAAATATTGGGGTGGTAGTTATGAATAATCTTCTCGATTCTCAGCAGAAAAATATTACCCTCGGATTATTTTTTTTGCAGTTTAAGAATGGCTAAAAGTTGATTCATTTTCATTTTTGCTTGTGGTTAACAAAACAGTTGTACATTATCACAACTTAGGTATTAATGGTTAATGATCGTTTGTATCTTACTATTCAACAAGCGACAAATATAAGATAACAGCATTTAGTAATATCTAAGCCCTTTAGGGCAGAAGTGCTATTTTATGCTAAGATGAAATAAAACTGGGGAGCGTCAAATCATTCATTTTTTCTCGAATGATTTTTTTTGCCGGAAAAATCGAAATTCTAACCGGAAAAATTAAAAAACAGCCCACGGACGTACGTCTTCCTGTAAACCCATTCAGAGCAGAATTTTACTTTAACGGAGCCAAACATTCTAGAACAAAAAAAGACATTCTAAAACTTATAGCCTAAATTTTGTTCTTATTATTCGCAAAGCCACAAATGAATAAGCACAGTCGAAATTTGCAAACTGAGAGAATTCTTTTAACCCATTCAAGTTCCCTTTTAAGGGACAATGGATAAGTAAGAGGCGTCGCTATAATCTACCGAAAAGAAGGAGGAAACAGAAAAGGAGCAGTTCCGAGATTAAAGGTTGTAAAAACTCATAAAAAATTACCAAGGTAATTCAGGTAAAAACGTACAAGAGTGGAAGATATTTTCAAAGGGTTACAAGAATATACCCTCCCAGCAAACCGTCATTATGCAATAAACCGAGATGACATATTACGTTCCTGCCCATAGTTCATAGGTTTTTCTTTTTTTCAAAGCCCGTGGCTGATGGGCAATCATAAGGGCACCCAGAATAGCAGGTATTTTTTATTTCTTTTTGGTTTCAAAATGTTGAGCAATCCTTTTAATGTTTCTCTGGCCATATCATAACCATTAGAGAGGTTGTATAATTTCTCATTTTGGTTGTCTGTAATTACATGGTCACAGTCAGTCTCTGGAATTTTTCTGGTAATCCAAGGATTTCACACTTATCGAAAGGGTTGAGGAAGGATTTTATGCTCATTTTGGAGTTTTATAATTATATTGCGGGTAATTTTCGTGTTTATGGTTAAAATTAACGAAATGAGTGAAGTTTGTTTGGTGTGAAGGTTAAGGAGATCCTTTCCGACCTTCAAAATGGTAAAAATAATAGAAAACTCTTGGAAATTTAGATTCATTTAACCAGTCGGAACCCTTTCTTTCCGGATATAGATAATAAGAGAAAATATGCGAAATCTTATATGTTCGATTGTTAGATACGGAAAGATTTTTTAGTGATAATGAATTTTTAGGATATGGTTTAGAAAAGGTGTGTGATATCCAAACGAACACCAGGTAATGAAGGGAAATTTTGGATCAATTATAGGTAAAGAGAATAAATTAAACAAACGTTAAAGACAAAAATGCAGAGATTTATAGGTAATTAGACGTCTAGTGGGTTAATTGAATTTTTGTGATCGCCCTTGTAGGTTGTTAAGGCTTTCCGTTTCCATGGATAGACGACCCTGGATTTTCCTTGCTTATTCCAGATTTATAGAAAGAATGCGGAAGAAGTTATCGATGCAATTAATTCTATACGCTCTGAGGCAATGGGACCTGATAAGTTACCACCTCGTTTTATTAAATTGCTCTTGCCTTTTATAATTCCACCTATTCTAAGGATCTTTAACACTTAACTACAAGTGATTTCCCATCGATTTGGACAGAAGCCTTAGTGGTTCTTATTGCCAAAAACACCTTAGCAAAGGAGCCTAATGATTTTAGGCCAATCAGTATACTCTCTTTCTTTGCGAAAGTGCTGGAGAAGATCATGGCTGTGCAGATTCAGGCTTATTTGAACCAGAACAACTTCCTCAGTCAATGGCAGTCAGGTTTTCGGGCAGGACGCAGTTGTGAGACTGCTCTGTTAAAAATTACTACTGACATTAGAACTGCGCTTAATAATTACCGTCTTATGGTCCTCGTTCTTTTAGATTTTACTAAAGCATTCGACTCTGTCGACCATTGCAAACTCCTCGCTAAACTCGAAGAGCTTTTTGATTTTGGCTCGTCTGCCACTAGGCTCGTTAGGAGCTTTTTATTTATTCGATGGCAGCGAGTTAGGGTTGGAAGCTTCACCTCTGCTAGACTAAGGTTGTCGGCAGGCGTGCCTCAAGGATCTATATTGGGACTACTTCTGTTCTGTTTATTCATTAATGATTTACCAACCGTGGTTTCTAACTGCTCAGTCCATATGTATGCTGATGACGTGCAAATCTATCAGTCGTCCTATTGGCCTGGTAGAGGATTATGTCAGCAGAATAAATGATGATCTAAATGGTATTTATAAGTGGTCTACAGATAATAGCCTGTCTCTGAATCTTATAAAGTCTCATGCTCTTCCATTCTACAGACATGAGCTCGACACCTCGAGCTTACCGCCTGTCTATTTAAACAATCTAATAATACCTTACGTAGGGTGCGCACAAAATCTAGGTGTAACCCTAAACTCCAGGATGACCTGTTGCGACCATGCAAGTACGGTTACTAGCAAAATTTATGGTGGATTTCGACGGCTGTGGCTGTATGCCAATATATTACCTATCGATACGCGGATAAAATTGGTGAAGTCGCTGTTACTACCACATTTCACATATGGTTCTTTGATTTTTCCGAAGCTTGACTCTTTAAACACTCAGTGATGGAGGGTTCTTACTTTGTCCAGGTAATTCGCGTGTGGAATACGCTTCCCTCTGTGATTCAGCGTACGAGACTGGTGACTTCATTTGGGCGCTTGCTTCGAGACTTTCTGAGTTTGCCTTGTTGATGTGGTGTTATGGCTGGTTACTGCACACTCTTTTTGTATCATTATATTTACTTTTTTGTTTTTCTATTTTCTGCCTATTTATTTTCTTTTGTTGTTGTTATTTTCTAAATTTTGTTTCTTTTCTTTCACTGGTGCCATTCGCCTCAGTTAAGCATATAATGTTTTGTTTAATGTACTAGTATTAAGACTTCTGTCTTGTAGTACTGCTTATACACAATAAATTGAATTGAATTGAATCTTTTAAAAAAATAAAGAAGTTACTAAGGAAGACAAAATCATGTTCACTTCGCCAATACAGCACTTTCCCTTTCAGTGCCGCCTTTTCACGGAATATAAACAGCGCGACCACTTTGCAATTGCAGTTTACCCAGTTTGTGCGGGTTCTTAAATCAACCAAAAACATCCAGCACGATAAAGTAAATCTAAGTATAGCAGCTGTGCGATCAGGTTATCCAACGTTTATATTCTCATGATTCCACAGTGGAGCATCATTGCATCTAAATAAAATTACAAAAACAAAACAAAAAAAAAGATTCACTGAACGAATCCACCATGCGTGCGCACCATCCAGACAAGAAATCCAGAAAAGAATGAAAACAAAATCTGAAGAAGCCAGGAAATTCCCATACGAGGAATAGATGCGGCTGATCTCCCTCGCACTTAAATTTACGCTCGGATTACCATCTTCGGTCCTTTTTAATATCGTTCACATACGCTGCTGAAAGGCAAGAAGATGATCGTGAAGTGTATGGCGCAGATGTGGCCCCCATGGATCTTCATCTCCTTTTTGGTTTGATTGTACGCTTCAACGTGCTGCTGATGATGCATGAAGATTTTTTTTCTTCAGACTCATGCAGCGTTAATATCACGGAAGACGCGCATTTCTTTGTGTCTGGTGGCGGCCCTTTCTCCCTGTTCAAAGGAATCCGATCCCGGTTGTCAGTTATGGATCACCTTGATCGACGAGGGTGTTTCTAAGTACATCAAATTTATTTCACGCATGCGTGAACTGATTTCCAAAGGTAATCTGGGTTATGAGGCTTTATTGTGGGCACCCTGGATTCGATTTGATATAACACACAGTGGGATAGGATCTTTTGATCAGACAGAGGGACTGGGACGGAATGTGATTAGATGGAGTCCAAGGTCGAGTAGAATGCACGATCACATTGTTTGTACACAGTATCTAACTTGAGTCATAAATCTTTAGTAGCCACCGCTGATTCATAATTGCTCCATGCAAAATGAAGAAAACCAGAAAATGGACGGCGCAAAGTGGTTAGAGTTGAAGTGGCGAGCTCAAGACCAATGACGTAGCCAGAACTAATGCAGTAATTAGTTAGAGCCTGGCTTATGGGCCGTCCACTTCAAGAGGATGGATGCAGATTGTGCAGTAGTAGCAATTAATCTGTCGGCTGACCGATGATCATTCGCGTCCGTCTTCTGATTTAAGAGGTGAACTAACCGATTCACTTCGCTTTTAATGATCTTCCTGTGTTTGACCTTCTCTAAGTGATCCGTCTGTGATCTCTTGATCATTTGCAATATTCCACCTATCCTGGCACTTCGTTTCTGCTATCTTGCATATTAGTTAAGCGTTCTAAGTAAATTGCGTCATCACGGTGTACTTTAAGTGTTCTTATGAGAAATGAGTAGAGGATTGATGAACGGAAACATGGGAGCATACACGTCGTTTTGTTATGGGATTGTAGATGGTTGGTTTTTGTACGGGCAAATTACGTGGAAGCTATTCAAGTACTAACAGCTTCATTTATTTGTTTACATCGATTGTTTTGCTTTGATTGACGATAGTTTCAGCGAAGTTTCCTCGTTAATGGTACGAAACGCTTTTTGCAATTAAATGAATGCCCTACAGAATGGCATGAAATTCATTACTGGAGTTTTTAAAATTTTCCCTTCTTTAAATACTTTGCTTCTGTCTCAACAATTATTGTAGAAATATGCCAAATTTATTAAGAAATGTCACGTGGAAAGTCTTAGTTTAAAAGCCCCTTAAAGTACGACCTTTCATCACTATCAGAACATAACGTAACAGAAATAGTCTAAAAGGGATAAAAAGGATAAAACTCTATGAAAATATATCTTAATATTTTCGTTCATTGGTTAACAACAATTTTTCGGCAATAATTACAAGAGAAGAAGCTTTAATTGGTTTAGATCTGATGTGGGGTGGTTTTTGAGGAATACTGTGATCCGTCCATTAAAATAATTTTTTATTAGCAGCTCAACTTTTCGAGTACATCTTCAGGAGCCCTTTAGAGGAATGAATAGAACATTTCCTTATTTCCTCTTTGAGTGTAATTAAGGGTCAAAATAGGGGTTAAATGTGGTACAACTCTTGTTTCAAACATTATTTTATTTATGACCAAATTCCACGTTTTGAACCAGGGCTATAAGCCTACCTTTGTGAACATTATTTTAAGGCCTTTGACTCGATCAACCATAGCTTACTCTGTGATAAGCTTCGATCTGAGTATAGTTTCAGTGGTAGAGCAGTAGGGTTCATTTTCAGTTTTCTCGCCGATCACAATCAATTCGTCTCTACTGGCAACTACGTGTCTGATTTGTTACCCTTGAGTTTCGACGTTCCAAAGGCTCCGTACTTTCACCTCTTCTGTTTAGCCTCTTCATTAAGTATCTAAGTCCAAAGGTATCGCAATATAAAAGTCTTCTTTTGATGTATCTCGTCTAGTTCAAATTTCTCTTAACTCGATCAATATCCCTTTGGTATCTAAGACTAAGAGTCTCGGTGTCATTCTCAATAGCACCCTAACCTGGAATGATCATATTAATTCGGTGGTGGGTCGCATTTATGGTTGAAGCTGTCCGCTGACTTCATACTCGTACTAAAGTTGACGGTGGCTTTCTGACCGTGTTGTGAAGGTATTGAGATGTCCACTTTTAGTGTTTCTCAAGATTGATGTAATGACTTTCCTTTTCAAATTATTGCTTATGAGGTCTCCCGGATACCTTTACTCAAAAATTATATTTCTGCAGTCTACCCGAAATAAACATCTTGTTATTCCTCGTCACAAATATTTGCAATGCGGTGCTATGCTCTTCATCAGTGCAGCTAAAATCTGGAATTCTCTACCTTTGAGTGTTCACGGTTCGGGGACTGTGTACGCTTTCCGGGACAGGCTCATCAACTATTTCGGCATTGGTTCTTGACTTGATCATGTGACGGATCTGTGCTTGCATGTGTTTTTCTCTCTTCATTTCTTTTCTTTATGTTCTTTCTCTTTTCTCTTTTATTTTTATTTTTTTCTTATTCTTCCATTTCTTTCTCTAAATTATTGAATTTGCTTTTTTTGCAAAATCTACGTGAGGCTGTTAATTATATTAGAATGTAGTCATATTATATTACTCGTTCGTACGGCCTCTTCTTGAACATGCATCCCAGGTATGGAATCCTTCGTACGCTGTCCATATCGGTCGTATTGAGTCTGTCCAGCGCAGTTTCATTAGATTTGTACTTAGGGATCTCCCATGGAACAATCCTTTGATTCTCCCACCATATCGTGAGCGACTTGGTCTTCTCCGTATGGCATCCTTGGAGAAGCGACGTAGGGCTGGTGATATAGCTTTCATGCACCAGCTCCTGAATTTCCATATTGACTCTGGCGCTCCGTGCCAGGGTCTCCCTCAGGTCTAATAGTCACAACTTGAGAGATGGGGACATCTTTTGCATGTCAACTTCTCTAGAACTAACTATGGTAAGCATGAGCCCATTAATCGCATGTGTGCGGCTGTCAACCGTGTTGTGGAGGTCTTTGACTTAGATGTAACCAAGACTCTGCTGAAAAAACGTCTCTTCCTTGTTGTTTAACTTATGTTAAAGCGTTATTACTAACTTTTTCTGTTTTCCTCTGTCCTATCAATTGCATCACCATACTATATCATGTTTTGTATGCTTGTCGGGGAGCCTAATCTTAAGTGTAACTTATTATTAATAACTTTTTTGTTTTTGTCTTTTATTGGGTTTAACATTACTAACATTTACATGACTTGCATGCTTGTGTCGGTTAACGCATTTCACTGAAATGTGTGAACGCATAACGCGGAGATGGGTAAATATTTCTTGGCTCCTCCCTGAGAAGTGCGCCTTCTGGGCTAGAAGAAAAACTCATTATTATAAATCGACTGGCCTACATATGGAGAGCACCGACCTACAGGCATCAATGAAATCATATCATCAATAAAACATGAGAGGATATTGAAATGGCTGTTGAATGCATTCTATAGTCAGTAATATGGTCATATTACGAAAGCTGCTCCTTAAGGGAAAAGGTGATAAATAGGAATATTTCATGGTGGATTTAGTCAACCTGTGAAATTAAGGGTAAAACCCCTGGCGACTTTTCAACATAGTTAAGCGGACGTCGGACTGGGATGAATACCGAACGGCACTAACTGAGTATAATCGAGAACTCAGAAGATCCAAAAGAAGAACATGGAAGGTATACATGAGCTGCCTGTCTGTGCAAGAATTCACAAGATTATCTCTACAGAATCTCAGGCTCCTAGAAAAGCCAGATGGGAAGTACACAACAACTGCTAAAGAAAGTCTAAAGTTTCTTACACAGACTCACTTTACAGGATCTGTTGTGATTGAAAACGAAGCAGAAGACGATAGTCTCATAGGGAGGGCTGGAGGAGAGAGATTTTCAGCCCGAATACTATTAAGTGGATAATTCGCTCATTTAAGCCATATAAATCAGCAGGTCCTGTTTTACCGGGGGTTACATTCCCAAGGCATGGAGGGAGACAAAGGTGATGTATATACCCCAAAGGCGGACTCACTGCTGAGCGAAAATCCTACCGTTCCATTAGTTTAACCTCATTTGCCTTGAAGGCTATGGAGAAAATTGTGGAAAGGTATATAAGGGATGGAGCGCTTACAAAGAATCTAATAAGTCCAAAGCAATTTGCCTACCAAAAAGGGGAAATCTATTGGAAACTAGCTCAGCTAAATTTTATAGATGGCATAGCAGATGCAATCGATAAGAAGGAAACTGCTCTTTGCTCTCTTTTGGATGTTGAAGTTGCATTTAATATGATCCTGTGATTTTACCATTAGGGGTAAATTTAAGCTCTCGCTATCTAAGAGGCTACAAGAATCTATTCCCATTCCGAAGAAAGCCCTTGTGATTATCGCCCAATCAGCATTCTTAATTTCCTTGCTAAAGTACTTGAAAAACTGATGAGCAGGCAATGAGATACTTGGAGCAGGGGAAAGTAATATCTACCTGGCAATCAGGATTTAGATCGGGACGGGGTTGTGAGTCAGCTCTGATTAAGGTCACGTCTGATATCGTTGTACTGCTGGATTTTAGTAAAGCATTTGACTGTGTGGATCATAAACTACTTCTATTTAAACTCAAGGATAAATTCTATTCCTCATCACCGGCGATAAGTGGTTAAGGTTGGTGACTCATTTTCAAGCTCCAGACTAGTGCTCTCTGGTAGCCTCAAGGATCGATCCTCGGTCCTCTGTTATTTATCCTTTATATTAATGATCTGACAAGTGTTATAAATCACTCTGCTGTTCATCTATACGAAGATGACGTTGAGATATACTTGAGTTGCCCTATGGGTCTCCTTGAAGATTGTCTCGACAGGATGAATGAGGACTTGGAAAATATCTATAAATGGTCACAAATTAATAGGTTACCTATAAATCTCTCCAAATCTAAGTGTATGGCTATTTACAGACGACAACTTGACAAGGATGATTTGCCACCAATACAATTAAGCAATGCTGTTCTTCAGTACGTCAGCAAGGCTTCAAATCTAGGCATTATGTTAGACTCTTCATTCTCTTGCTGCGACTTCGTTTCTGTTACCTTGGGCAAGGTTTATGGCGGATTGAGACAGTGGAGACTAAGCTCTGATTGCCTAAATGTGCAAATTACGTCTAAATTAGCCAAGGCGTTAATTATTCCTCACTTTTTGTTTTGTAGTCTTGTCTATGCCAAACTTGATGCGCGATGCTATAAAAGAATGCATGTTGCTCTCAATGATGATATAAGGTATGCTTATGGTCTTCCTAGAAATTCTCATGTGACTGAGTACAGAGCTCTATTCCTGGGTATGTATATTATAAAGTTCCGGAATACCTTTGTGAAAATCAATCAATCAATCAATCAATTTATTGGCATGCGTACAGAAGATTAACAATATTATTTAGTACTAATATTATCTAGGTACTTATAGCGAATAGAGGAAAAACAGAATATAACTAAAAAAACTAAACCTAACCATAACAGAAGAAATAAAGAAATCAATGACGAAATTAGAACATAATTAAGCAATAATCAAATAAGTAAGTGAATAGACAACAGAAAGAAAAACGAATCTAAAAAAATAAATAAATAAATAAATAGGAAGAAACTGAAAAAATAATCAAGAATAAAGAGAAAATAAATAATTAAAGAAATAAACAAATAATCAAATAAATAAATAGGTAATAAAATAAATAAGTAAGTAAATACAAATAAATAAATTTTATAAGGGAACAACAAGAATGAAAGAATGAAATGATTGCCATCTGTTACTCAAGAAGTGCTTTAATGCTTGCAACGAATCCCGCGCGGGAGCCCATGCGCTGAGTCCGACTAGGGAGGGCATTCTACTTTCGGATTGCCTGGACAAAGTAGGAACACATCCCTAATTGTGGGGCACATCTGGGGTGATGAAATTTCAGGCCTCTTGTGGAAGACAACGGTTGCAATTTTTCATAGGAATATAGTGGTTTCTTATTGAAAATAAGGCTGTGTAGGAAAATAAGCTCACGACGCGTCAGATAACTTTTAAAGGGTGGTACCCAATAATGAATTCACATAGAGTGTGACGTGCGTTGTGCGTGGCAGCCATGTTTTCTCCGGCAGATTGAATCAGGCCTTCAGAAAACAAGACTGCAGTAGGAAAAGTGAGGGATCAAGAGCGAGTTAGCAAGCATCAAATGAAGGCCTACAGTTAGACAACTGGAAGATATCCACAATCTTCTAAGTGTACCATAAATTTTTCTCAGCTTATCCCCAATAAAGTTACAGCACCTGAAATTGGAATTAAGCTTAACTCCAAGATCTCTAACGCAGTTAGCATAGGGAATACAAGAATTATTCAAGATAATTGGAGGGAATTCAGAGTTGTCAACATCACGCCTATAAATGGCTAAGCAAGTGGACTTAAATGCACTGAGTGAGAGGGAATTATTTAACGACCAATCATATATGCATTGCAAATCATCATTAATTCGGCACACACAGTCCTCAAGCAAACCAATTGGTTTACTGAGATAAATCTGAACATCATCAGCATACATATGAATAGATGCAGATGAGACAACTTGTGCCAAATCATTTATATATATGTTAAACAATAGCGGTCCAAGTATACAACCCTGAGGAACACCAGCACTAAGAGTAATTGAATGGAGTTATTCACTCTTACAGCCTGCGTGCGATCAGATAGCAGAACTTAATTAAAGCGATCCCAGATGAAGAAAAATTAGCCTCCAATGAGAGTTTAGACTGGAGTTTTTCATGGTTTACAGAATCGAAGGCTTTGCTAAAATCTAATAAAACAGGGATAGTAACATAATCTTTATGTAGTGCCTCATAGATATGAAGTAAAGGAGTACAGACATATGGTGCTATCAACTTTGGGAACTGAGGGGGAAGGCCATCTGATCCAGAGACATTTGATTTAATGGAAAATATAGTTTTCATAACTTCATATTCACTAACACACCTAAAGGCAAAGCCGTCAATAGCGATTAAAGTATTGGAGGCGGCTTGATAGCCATGGATCGTACTGGGATGAGTGGGGGCAGCGAAAAATTTGTTGAGTTCATCTGGACAAAGATCAACCACAGGCGATTCGTGCTTATAAATTCCCAGAGTTTTAATGTTTGACCAAAGTTTTTTGGAAGGAAGATTAACATTTAACTTCGCACTGACATATCTTCGTTTGGCGGAGCGCATTAACATAAGCTGTGTTTTTTTGCTACAAGATCCAGAACTGTAGGCAAAAAAACGATCGGGATCTTATTCGAACTAGTTTTATACGTTGGCAGTACTAATAATCATTATCAAATTGGCAGCTGGTAATTGTAAGGTGTTAGTTTACTATGCTGCAGGTAATAAGTTGCATTATTTCAGACGCGTAAATTTTATTTGTTGTTATATTCCTTACAATCTTAAATGAAACATGTTTGCTCACTTTTAAGACCACTCTTTGATTATAACAAGAAGTGGTACCAACATCTAAGACTAGAACAATGCACCTACATATGATAAAAGGTACTAATTTCCAGATCTTTAAAGATCAAGATCCAAGATCTGTATAAAGATCAGGATCTTGTGTTGTTGTTGCAATTACGTGTATAAGTGGAGATCCGGATCTTGAGATCTATATGGATCTTGTGCAAAAAAACACAACTATAGTAACCTTGTTGCGCGTAATATTATACCTAGTGCGTGTGACTGTAACTGTAGGTTAGGTAATCAGTGAAAAGATCAACCTTGTCTTCCACAGAATTGGTTAAATATAAATGATCCCATGACATTAGGTTACACTCTAAGAACAGACCCTCAGTGTCTACATTTTTAAAATCCCGGTAAGTAAATGCAGTGTGGTTAGTTTCAGAATCTAGATCCATTTTATACGAGAGATAGAGAAAGTCAATTGAAATTTTTAAATTCTACAAGACACCTTAAGCTTCTTGTGCCCAGATGCCACTCAGTTTTTGGTGAACGTTCTTACCTTGTTCAGGTGATCCATAAATGGAATTCCCTTCTTAGTCCTGCGCAGCGTATGGGCTCCCATAGGAACTCCGCATCTGCTATTAAATGATATTCTTAATTAGGAAAGATGCATCTTTTCTTTTCTTTCTTTTTACTGAATTTTGTACATTATAAGATTGTATTCTTTGTACGTATCCAAATAAATTACTATTGTTATTGTTAATCTCTAAAATTTATCTAATTTATATTTCCACAGATCCTTTTATTTATTTAGCCATTATTTACATCGCCCATGCGCTGGAAATGATTATTGTCTTCATTTTCAGTAAGTTTACCATTGCACATATGTATATAGTGGCAAATCTGTAACTGTGGGAGTGTCAAACTAATCCGGAATATTTCAAAGAAACGTCTGAATTAGATTTTATCTCAGTTCCTACCTGTGTTGGGTTACACTTATCATGTTGTGCAATTTTCTCTTGCTCTCCTGAACTTCACTTTCACTTTGCAGGTTTTTTTTTTTTTAAAAAAAAGACCTGAATAGAAGCAACCTTATTATTGTTATGAAATGAATTCTCTGTCCTCATTCTTTTCTAAAAAGTCGTTTTCTCAATCTCGTTAAAATGTTGATCCTTGGGTGAGATAATCCTAATTTTCTCATGACAGGTAGCAGTAACCTTGAACATTATTTCTTGAGTAATTGTAAGGATGCTTTTGTTATTAAGAAAAGAAAGGAATCTCTTCTTTTACAGCAACAATACACACACTACAAACTAGCAATAAGTAATTGCAATCCAATGTAAATCCCAACATTTTGCGTAGCTTATTTCCACGAATTCCCAAAGATTCTAACCAGATTTCCGTGGAACCTTTCTGTGTGGAGTGACTCTTGATTCTTTTCAGTTGTAATTAAGATCGTCGATTAGAAGAAATTGGCGTTCCGGGAATGGGCAGCCAGCCCAGATCTAAATTTGTTGAAATCACTTTGCCTTCTATCTGATCTGATCTGATACCAAATTTTTGTCGGACATGCCAGTAACAACCGTCGGATCCATTGAAATTCAGTAATTAACCGGGCTTAGTTGAAATTTTTGGACATTCGACCGCATATAGTCGTTATACATGAGGCAGGGCACTGGACATACTGTGCCGCCATTTAATCAGCCCAATTACGCAAGTCACTTCCATGCTGAAAGTGCTGGCTTTCAACTTACAACAACAGTTCGGTACCAGTGCCAGCAATGTTCGAATATTTTTCTTGTGCTTCGTGTTTTCTTTTTTTTTGTTTTGTTTTGTTTTAAGTCCAGAAAGAAACCACGAACCGATTTCAATTAATCGATTTCACGTTTAATTTACATTGCGGTCGGATCATTTACATTATCTACAATTGATGTCTAGATGAGTGACGGTGGGTCGGAAATCGAGGGTTATAAGCTCCCACGTGAGTTTCTGTGTCATTTACTTGTTAACAGCAGGTCGTACGAATGCAGAAACAAAATGAAAAGCAATTCTTAATGGTTGTAATTTGAGATTACCTTGAAATGATACATCTTCAATTTAATGGGTTTATAAAACCAATGGGGAATAATTCTACTCTCAGAAAATAGATTTTGTGGAAATTCGGGTGTTTTCATTAGAACAAGAGTATTTCAAACTTTCAAAATTTATAATAAGAGTAGCAACATTGCTATCCATGTCCTACGCAGACATTGGGTTTATTGAGATTTATATATATAAGGCCTACAATTATATACAGATTTATATATATAAGGCCTACAATCTAATTTAATCGCATTAAATAAAAACAACGAAAAAGGAAAAAGAAAAATAGAGAAAAGAAACAAAGTGGCCAAGTGCGTACATACAATTTAATAAAAAACAAAACGCAAGTAAGTGATAATGATAATAATTTGTTACAATTGTACAATAAGAATGAAATCTTTAAATTTGTATATAAATCCTTGGAAAAACAATAATTTAAACATAACCTAAACTAATAATAAAAATTCATCAAAGGAATAGAAATGAAAGAAGAAGCTATACTATAACTAAATAAAGAAAAGAAAGAAAAAAAAACAAAAAAATGAACGGATAAATGAAAAAAAAGAATTAAAAAAAAGTAAATTAAATCGAACAAAAAGTGAATTAAAACAGTATTAAAGAAATATTAAAAGAAGTACGCTAGAAAATTTATTTTAAGTTCCCTCACTCGAAGTGCTCCAATATGCCCTTTCTGAAAGCCCCCGGCACAGTTATACGCTGTATATTATAAGGGAGTGAATTCCAAAGTCGAGCAGCCTGAACAACATAAGAGCGCTCACCGACAAGAGTCCTAAACCTGGGTAAAAGAATATCATTTCGGCGCTGGGAACGAAGAAAGGTGAATGACGTGCGAAGATACCCTGGGCTCTCGCAGTAGATCATTCTGTGGAGAAAACTCAATAACCTCAAGTTGACGTAAGTTCTAAGAGAGCAGCCAACGATGGAAGAAACATATGGTGACACATGATCTCTGCGTCGAAAACCATCATCTTAGCGTTAAAGATAATCCCCAAATTCTTAGCTTTATCCACCCTAACAAGAGACGAATTCCCCAGGAAGGGTGCAGGAAGGTTAGAATGAGTGGAGGCTTCACCACGAGAGACAAGACTTTGAGGGATTAAGGGGCAGAGAATTATCTTTCGACTAGTTCAAAATGCGATCCAAATCGTGGCACAAATCCTCAATACAGGAATGGATACGGTCAGCTGGCGCGTTGATATACAACTGACAATCATCAGCATACAGATGAAGCTTCGAGTGCTGTACCCCAGAGGGAAAGTCATTTATATATAATGAAAACAACAATGGTCCCAAGATTGAACCCTGGCGTACACCGCTAAAGATATTTGCAGGAAGTGAGTAACCATCATTGATTTTAACCTGCTGTGTTCTGCCAGAGAGGAAGCTTGAAACAAGTTTGATAGCAGAGGATGATAGAAAAAATTTAGTCGAATAAAGATAAGATACTATGATCAATACTATCAAATGCTTTGGAAAAATCTAAAAGGGCTAGGT
>QYTT01086453.1:0-30390 GCA_006980735.1 Dasypogon diadema
AAAAAAAAAACAGAAAGTGCAAGGCCACGCCCATAAGTTCGTAAGCTGTCAACATGAAGTGGGGTGATGAAAAAACGAATAGCTGTAATAGCGCCTCATAAGTGTGGAAAAGTTTCGAATGAATTTATTAATGTGAAATCGTGAAAAATAAGCAGTATTTTGTCTATTGTGCCATACAACGTTTCAAATCAGTGATCGACATCGATCCGGACGTCCGTTTGTTATTTGAACACTGGCAACAGTTAAAGCAGTTGAAAACCAGAATTCGTCGTAACTAGTTACGGAAGCAGAAAATTGTGACAAAAGAAACACAAATATCGACAAGAAGTATGTCTCGTAGCATTAAGTGGATCTATGGTTGGAAGCTTTCAAAAGTAGTATCGGACATAAATTGGCATCCAACTTAAAGAAAATAAAATCTAGGCAGCTATCTAAATGATAAAGGACAAGATTTTGTCGGAAAATTTCTACGGTAGAAGAAAAATTCAATAAGCAGAATGACAGAGTTTGAACACATAGTTCTAAAGAAGGTAAATATATTATAAAAAAAAGTGGAAAAAGTTAGTTATAAGGGTGTCACAGAACTACATTTTTGTGAAAAAGGGGTTAAAACAGCCACCAAAAATTACCAGAGTGACATTTTGGAAAAACGTGTGAAACCATTAAATACAACTTTGGTTAACGGAGCACATTGAGTGTTCCAATAGGATTCTGCTCCAGGACATAAAGCCTTAACACACACAAACTTAGTGGGAAAACAATTGTACCAGAGTTTATTCGAACTTCCGAATGGCCATCAGGAGTTCCTGATTTATATCCTCTGGACTAAAAATTGTGGCCTGAGCTAGAAAGAATGATCTACAGTAACAGACATCCAAATATCGAGAATCTCAAATCATCTGCTAAGTGAGCTGTGGTAGATTCCTCTATGGATCTAGTTCGTACTGCAATCGATGAATGAATGTATACTTGGAATTGTCAATTTGTAAATTTTTATTTATTTCTTCATCCTTCATTTCAAGGTTTTGAATGTGAAACTCGTATGACTCAACTAACAGATATACACTAATATTGCTCAAGAGCAATTATTTAAAAACTGTTATTCTCACCACCATGATTAGAGAAACCGTGCAACAAGAAACAAATTTACATTAAAGGCCCTACAACAAACAGAAAGCTGCAAATTCCAGCTTTTCAAATATATGTATATCTATGTGTTTTTATGTTAATCAAAAACAGCGAAGACAATAGATTTAAAGATGCAATAACAAGTATCCATAAAGATAATCAAATATGGAGATTTAAAGCTAGTAATAACATTGCCACAAGTTTTGTTAATTAATAATGCCATTTTTGAAGATAAACATTTTTTTGGTTCCAATGTTGACGCCTTTAGAAGGCGAAATTTGACAAATGCGATTTGAAATCTTTTAATCCTCATACTCCCTTCTTTCCTTAATAAATGTTTTCCATTATATGGATCAATGTAAAATCTCCATTGATCTGGATATATTAAGCTGTATGTAAGGGCGACTTATATATTAATTTTTAACTTCCCATTGGAAGTTATTGTAATGGGTCCGATTTTTCGAATTGAAAATTTCGACATATCTCCACGTTTCGAGGTCCCTGGAGTCCGAATCCATCGTTTGTAGAGAGATGTCTGTACACAAGGATGACTGTTCGAAGGTTCGTACGTTCTTGAGCTTTTTTTCGTTTCGAATATCTCGAGAACAAAAAGTGATGTCGACTCCGGACCAATTTCATTCGACGCAATAATTACATAATGAACACCTGATAAGGTTTGCAGAAAATTTGAATATGCGAGTTTTTTATAACAAAAAAACCAAAAAATTGTTATGAAATATTTTTCGTCTCGCATATCTCGAGAACAAATAGTGATATTGACTCCGGCGTCTTAAGTAGACTGGTATCTAGTTTTTAAGGGGAGAAAATGGGTAGTTGGCAATTTGGGTAACTGTTAAAGGTTCTTCCAGTGCTTCACGATTAAATTTTGAGAAAATTGATTTTCTTCTAGCATGGCAATGCGAAATCACACGCAAACAAATCAAACGAAAACGCAGTAGACCACAAAATATAACAAGACAAAATATTATATAAATATTATACACGGCAGGGAAAATTAGAAAGCACATATATTTGCACATACTCTGAAGCTTAAAACGTATTATAAAAGAATAAATATTGTTCAGCCTTATCGTCGTATCCATTCGGAACGGAAAAAGTTCCGAAACCCTTGCATTTGATGTTGTAAAGCAACAGTAGAGACAAATTTCATAATAACTATACTTGAAAATACTAACTAGGATTTTAAAAACATTAAAAAAGCAGTAAAATGAATATTTTAACAAATAATATAGAGAAATTTTTGGCTTTGCCCAGAAGAAGTTTTTCTTTTTGATCCTGAATCTTTGCGATGATCACTTCGAATGTCATGGCGTTTTTCGAAAATCTTGCACAATTGAATGAGTACAACCGATTTTTCTTGGCAATTTGTCTGGTTGACGGATTCATTTCAAATTGTGTCCAAATTTTATATTTGTGCTCAGTATTTTCCTCATTTTGATAAACCCTTTTAAGGCAATATAAGCAAATAATGCCTCGTCTCCAATGAAAAAACCATCCTCGAACCAACCATTTACCATTCTTCAGATATTTACAGAAAACTGTGTTCGTACACATAAAGGCGGCTGTGGTCGTACACATACAAATGTTCACAATATAATATTTTACACAATTTAGCTAATAAGTTTTCTTTTGATATGAACTCAATACACTTAAATACAAGACAACAAGGAGGTTTATATATTTTGGTTGGTTGGCTCGTGGGTGCTTCACTCATTGGAGACAAGGCATATACCTCGTTTAAATGCAGCATTCAACATAGATTGAACCCGGATCGAATTAAATGTAAACTCAGACTGAATTGAAATAGGATCGACTTGACTCGATCGCTCTTGGGTGCTTGAGTCGAAATGCAATGTAAACCAGGATTGAGGGATTCAGTTGTCGAATTGATACTAAAAGCAGTTGAAAAAAAGAGCGAATTGTGATTTTCTTTACTGTTCCCCCCAAATTATTTGATGTGTACTTATTATATTCAGGAATAATATAATATATAATAACCAGGAAAGAAAAAACAACCATTTTAAAAGTAGTTTGCAGGTCACGTTTTATTGTCTCATCAGCCTACTTTCAACTCAATTATGACTCGATCCCTCAATCTCGTGCATTAATAAACGCAGATCGAACGTTCAACTCTACTTTTCAACCCCGCACGTAAACATGGTAACAGTAACTACTTGCCAGCAATACTTACCTGAGTGCGTTTACGGTTTGCGGAACGAGTAGGAATAGGAAGTAGGCAAAACCGTATTCTTGAGGTGATTCAGTTTTCATAAGCCCGACTGTACATTCTTTTGAAGTGCTATGCCGTATTTTGCTAAAAGGGCGTAAGTACAAAATTTTCCAACATTGAGATAATTATATCTAAGAAGACTACCACAATAGAAACTTATACGTATTTACGTATTTTTACATAAACTACGCAATCTTTTGCATCTTTATCAGCATTGCAGTTTCGACTGCATAAACAGAAACACAAATTTGTCTATTTCTCCAAAATTTTAAATTTCCAGATACGCCCTTTTAGCAAAACACGGCAGTAATATTATTGAAAAGCTCTTGGTTACTTTTCTCTTTTCTAAAATCATTCTTGTGACAGATTTTATTGTTTACGCCACTGAGATAAATAATCTGGAAAACATGTCATTGGAATCTACGACAGAAAAGTGGGACCATTTTTTCCCTTGTCTTAAATCATACTTTTGCCCTCAACTTTTCCATTGAGATAATATAGATGGTGCTGTAAAAAGCTAATACCGAATACCGAAAAATAAATAGTGCGATACAAGTGTTATTGCATTAGTTACTGAGTTGCTTTTCACAAATCACTCAGCAACTTTTATTTTGTACTTGATGATGATCAAATGCATGAGACAAAATATCAAAAGATTTTAAAGACTACAACAAGCGAAAGGATAAAATGCAGAAGGCAATTTATAAGACGTATTTTTTAATACGTTGAAAGCGGCAAGTAGCATAAAAGCTTTTCTGAGAGAATTACGTGTTAAAATGCATTTGTACTGAGAAAGCGTTTTGCGTTTACCGACACCGCACATTCAACGTATCAAGCAACATGTCCCCAAGATCTTCTGTTTATGTATGTCTGTTTTTCGATGTATCAAAAGTAGTAGAACTGTTCGTCGTCTGTTATTTATTATATTACATTTTAAATCTCAAATCAGTCTAAAGAATCTACTCTTTCAATCTTCCGCTGTTGGCGTGGCGTTAGTGGTGTTATCGCTATGTATGTAAAGACTTAATGCTGAAAGAACCATGAACGTATCACACGTTTTAGATAGCCCAGCATAAGCATGCAACATGAGTTATAGAAAATGTGGCGCATTTTTTGACATCTTATAAGTAAAGTAATCAAGTTTGAAAAAATATTCAGAAAGGAACTCTGAAATTAACATAAATGGATCAAATATTTTTCAACTCGTTAGACGCACACGTTCAATGAAATTGTCAAATTGCTGCAACGGAAGTACGAGCAAGTCGCGTGTAGCGTTCACTGTTATTCCACATTCAGAGTGAGAGCGAGCGTCTGTGAAATTTCCTGAAATATATCAAAATTGACAGACAGCCTTCCAAAGTTGTTCTAAGGTCTGTATTCATTAAGCTATGTTAGACTAGCTCGATCTTAATGTGTTTTGTTGTTTTTTTTAGATTGTACTTAAAACACACGGTTGAGTGAAAAAAACAACAACCATAAACCTAACATCAGGTCTGTCCAAAATCGGTTCTAAGTATCTAAATTAGTTCAAATAGATGATTCTTGAATAAATCTACTCATTATAACATCATACACAATTAAAAAAATTTACCACAATAAAGATTTAAAGTTGAGAAGAGGTACAGAAACAATATTGCCTGTGAGAAAACTATTGTGATGAGAAATTTCTAGTCCTAATCCATTTTTAATTTTAATATCGCTGAAATAAATGACGCAAATATCGAAAAAACTTACTGAAATAAATTAAAATTTAGTACCTGGTCTGGGTATATTGTGATTGTGTTCTTAATGCAAATTATGTAGAACCTAAAATTTTGTTGAAAAGGCTGTTTTCCTAAAATATTTATTGAGTTCTTATTTAATTTTAATTCACAGTGAAAAAATCTGTGGGTTACAAATTCGTTCGCAAGAATATTCTGCATTTACTACAAGTAAAGATATAATAACAATAATATTGTTAGGTATTGCTTTTGTCATGTCACAGTTTCAGTTTTTATATAGAGTCGATCTCTCTAAACCTATGTATGTATAAGCAATTAAAGCAGTGAATAAGTGCAGTAAAGGCCTTTATTTAAAAAATCAGCAGGAAATAATAGCGATAATAGCATCAATTTTCATTTATCTGCCATTCCCTTGGTAATAATGAATTATATAAGAACGCTAATTTATAATAATTGTAACCTTTGTAAATTTCTTTTATTTTTTCTTTAATATTAAATATTTTATCTCTTTATACAATAATAATAGTTTTGATTAATAATAATAATATAATTTTTCGAATTTTACAATTTAACGCCTGATGTACTTGTTACTTCATTCTATTTCTTCTTATTATTATTATTTTTAGTACGTATTTGTTGCTTTTCTTTATTGGGATATTAAAATTTATATTTCAAATTAATTTTGCTTCTAATTTGTAAATAATTTATCTTAATCATAAAAATATTAATATTGTAAACAAAAATGTATTGTACATAATATTTAATATAATACCTAATTTGTCTTTTACCCAAGTTCTCCCTTGTTTTTTTGCTTTTAATTTCTCATAACGCTTACTATAATTTTTGTAAATGAATTATTCAGCTAAACTAAAAATTTAAAGAATAATATTAATGAGTATTTCGTCTATTAACAAATATTCATTCTCATTTATGTACAAAAATTATGAAATCCTGCATCTTCTGTTCAATACTTCAATCAATTTTTATGGAATTTTCTACTTCTGTCAAAACGAAGAAGAAATTGACCGACCTTCAGCAAAAAATATTTTGCACTCAGAAGATACATTCACATTTTCAATATCAGTCTAATTTTATCTTATTACTACAGGGTATAAAAATGTTGGGAAATATTAATTAATTATAAATAGATCTTTGGCTTCAAAATTTATAAAATTCTCTTGGAAGGATACTTGTGCTTATGATGTGTGTATTAACGGTAGGGTATTGTAATATTGAAAGTAATACAACAAATAATTATGTTGTTGTTAATTTGCATGGTAATATTTAAATGAGTTGCGCGTACTTTACTAACTAATGCGCCATTTCATTAAATTATATATTTAACTTAAACGAATGGGATAAAGATGTAAGGAAATGTAGCGAATAATTTATCTCAATTTTAAATAAGACATACATTAATCAAATAATAATTGCCTAAAACATTCTATACATATCTGCCTTCTACTGTCAAATTAACACACAACATTCATATATAAATTATACTTAATAGCTGAATAAAACTGTTGCACGCAATGTGTTAAATTTTTACTTTTAACTGCATTTCTCAACGCAAAACAGGCTCTTGTGAATTAGTTTTCAGGACAGAGTATGTTGTATGTACATATCCTTCAGAACATTTTATGCAGATGTCAAACTAATTCCCATCATATTAACATTATTAACATTCACTAGAGCGCTGGTAAAAAAACCCTAAGAAAACCCTATAGGTACGCACTTGTGCAAAAAACGAGAAACGCATTCTGTATCGTTCCAAAATTTTTGAAAGGCCTTATTCTGAAATCCACTCGAATTGGAGCCAATAAACTTTAAAAAAGCTGTGATAAGAAACAAGTGTGTAAACATTATGAATGCTCTCTTAAAGTTTACAGAAAGTGTGCTTTCTTATATATTTCTTCAAATCGGAAAAATTTCTTGTGACATCAGACTTCCCTTCTTAAAGTCTTTACTGTGGCTAATTCGACCGTGAAGTGATACCTTTCAAAATATGTATGAGTGCCATCCAAATTACAGGAAGCTGTTCTCAAGTGTTCCATTGTTTCCGCTTTGCAATGCACGTGTTTATTTCTTACGAAGTGCGAAGTGACAAGAAAAATACGTGATTAAATCTATAGTAATTTCTTTCTTAGCATTTTTGTTTTAGCAGCGAAAAATATTTAATGAAAACCGACATTTTTAAGATTTGTTCTTTCAATACTTAGTCCCCAGAAGTACACCTGGATCTTTTTTTACGCGGTTTTTTAAGCGATTTTCTTTTATGCGATGTTTTGCGCCATACCCTTGATTTACTGGTTTTTTTTTACGTGATTTACTTTCTACCGTGCGGGTTTTTAACCCATTTTGCCTAATACGATTATCAGTTAAATATTGGTAGTCGAAAATGTATTGAGCCTTTTTCTCACTGGATGGCTTTAGAATCTCATATCTCAGGTAATATAAGTTGCATAGGGTTATATCTAAGGTCTGTTTCCGTACTTTTTCAGCTGTAATATGGTGGGGGTAAATTGCCTAAAAGTGCAGCTTTCTGCAATTTGCTGAAAAAGCAGAAGAAGATTTGATCAATGACAGTTGGTAAAAAAGTTGAGAAGCTTGTTTATGTCGTGTGTTATCTCCAATGCCTTGATTTTGGGATTCGATTAGTTCGAAATCCTCGACTATTTCAGCTCCCACGACTTTGTCTATTTCTGCTTCCACTGTCTCTGTTCTACTTTTAGCTAGCCAACTATTTATGATTTCAGGATCTACATATAAAATTATTAAATTTTAGTTAAAAGGTTTTACGAATATGTAGAAATAAACTATAAATTTTTTTAGGAAACTTAATTTCCTCAATCAACTCTGCAGTTCGAGGACAACATTCAATAGTTTTAAGTATGATTCATGATCAAATCACAAGCAAATTTTTCTCAAAAAAAAAAAAAACTTCATTACCGTATTTGACGTTTAGCCAGTTGTCACTTTGATAGAAAGCAAGTTTAATGTTGAATTTCATTTGCACTTTCAGGGTTCACTTTATTGCAGTTTCTTTGACACTTTCTAGCAGTTCCTCTAAAAAGCTGTTTTATTTGACAATTTTGGGTTAACCTGAGTTAACTCGAGTTAACCCATTATAGCAGTTTTCGAACCCCGAGTTCAGCCAAGGGTTCGGTAGAGTTCACTACTACATACCTATAAAACTGACAATGTGAACACAAAATACCTACCACTACAACTACAAAACTCTAAATTCATGTTTCATTTGCTGCATTTTCAGGGTTGAACCCTGGCTTACCCTGAAAGTGCAAATGAAATTCAACATAAGAAAAGTGCAGCTGGTCAGAGTAGCTGCTAAAATCTTCAATTTTCTGCAGGAGGGGAAATGTGACGTCAGCAAGAATTCATAGGGGAAATGAATACGGGAACAACTTTCTGCAGTTTTCTTCGAAGCGTTTATAATCTCTGCAGGAACGGGAAGAGATCTTTAGTATTAATTGGTAGCAGACATTAAATGCCAAATTTTGACAGTAATAGATAAACAAAAACTATTGAAATTCGTTTATTTAGACTTAATTTAGAACGCCTTGAAAATGAGTGAAATTTCGCTACATCTTACAATTTTATTTCGTAAAAGGTACAAATACTGAGCAGGCCCGTAATGAAATTTGTGCTATTTATGGTCAAAATACGTTATTGACAGCAACAACCAAAAGATGATTAGTCGCTTTCATTCTGAGAATTTCGATTACAAAGATACTCTTTGCACTGGTCGACCAATCACAGAGAAAGTTGATTAAATTTTGGTAAAAGTAGAACAAGACTGGCATATAAGTAGCCATATCACCACCAAAAAATTAAATATCCATCACCAAACAGTTTTAAAACATTTGGAGAAAACTGGCTTCAAAAAAGCTCGATGTTTGGGTGCCACATGTTGTGAAGAAAATTTACTGAGCCAGTTATCAGCACAACGTGGTTACATATAAAATTTACAATTTTTTAAATTAAATTAAATTTTTACTGTCAAGTAAGCCAACACCAGACTGGAGGGAACACATTATACTTGCTCAGGTCACGACTGCAAAAGGTTATGTTCTAGTATTGTAGAACAAGTACTTTAATATTTCGTTATTCTAAATTTAATTAGAAAAGATAAAAAGAAAAAGTTAATATTAATTTGTTCCTCCCTATGTTTAACTCATTGCGTGGATGATTTTAATCTCACAGAATTTAAAATATTTTACTTTATTCGAAATAATCAGAACTGCTTAAAATTGGGAAAAGAGATCGGAGTTACAAACTTAACTTTTAAAAAATTAATGGCAAACACGTTTTCTTGAACTGTTAATCTACTTTTACTGAAATTAAAGTAAATTTTTAAAATACCTCTTCATCTTGTCTACCTCGAAACTAGTTTGCAAATATAGAATAATAATTCTATGTTAATGGAGGGCCGTATATTGTTTTAGTTTTATGTTAAAAATTAACTAATTTGGAGCTACTATCACTGAGAAGTACAGATCTACTTATATACAAATGCTCTCGGATGAGGGAAATTTTCATATCCTTAATGTACTGCATGCATCTTTACCAGTTTTCAAACAAGTTCGTTCCATTTTAATAATCAAGCGGCAATTATAGGAGAGAATATAGCCTAATTGCTTTGCAATATCCGTTATATTACAGGAAATTTTAAATTTTCAGAATGAAAACAGACAATATTACAAATGAACGTTTATATGAATATGTAGTCTCTGATCTGGGCAAACTTTTAGTAACTTATCGATAAATTTAAATTGAGTTATTGTTGCTTTACAGTAACCATAGTTTTCCCATGGCTTCTCTACTAGTCTTTCTGCATTTAGATTCTTAGAACAATCTTTTATTGAAATGAAAACATAACAGTATTATGCATGTGCTCTTAATCGTTAAAGTAAAAAAACCAGGAGCTTCCAAACTATTTGGTGCTGTTTTAAATTTTTACGTGTTTCGTTGTAACGGAATTTACACAATTGCCTTTATATTTATGTTAATTTCCTCAATTGGAATATGATAAATAAGGAACTGAATGATTATGCGATTTGTCACATACACGATGAAATGTATTTTATACACACTAGACCTTTTAAAATATAAAATAACCATTTTAATCCCAATTAAATAGGAAAATATTTTTTACAATGGCTTGCATAAAAATAACTCGCAAAAAAATTCTTGAATAGAAACCTGGTGGCTAATATTTTTTTGAATGAATTTAAGACTAACTTTTGCATGAACTGCCAATGATTGGGTAAGTATGAGTTAAAAAGAATCTCGCAGAATGTGTAAATGTTTAGTTTGCATATGTGTAGGTAAATGATAATGATGTAGAATATTTTTGTACAGATGGCAGTAGATGGGGAGATAATTTTTTACAATTAATGGCAGTTTCTTCCATAAGTTAATAAAAAAGTAAAGTAACAAAATATGATAGATTTTGTACGTTTATAATTTAAATAATAAATACCTAACTTTGACTATGATTGTGTAAAAAAAATGAATATATAAATCACTGTCTAACGACTTTCGAAATACATATTTTCTTAAAAAGCATTTATTACATTTTCTTTTGATGAAAAAAACTTGTTTTGTTTTAATGAGTTCACCGAGCGGGAATGCGCACATAATTGCTAAAGTAGATTTTTGATTAAGATACAAGGAAATTATTTGCAAAATATTTATTCATTTTTTCAGATCGCAAATAGGTATTGAATATCTAAAAAGAAAACAGAGGAAAGAAGACTCTAATTTTGAGGTCCTTTAATATGGTAAATATCATTTCTTTTAAGTTCGATTTCACAGTATTTACTAAAATCAAAGTGCACACGTGTTTTACACCCTCAGCTACGTTTCGCAATCAGATTTGGTAAAAGTTCATTTCCATTAAGGGTCACAAAAAAAATTATTTCCAATCTAGATTAAATTTGTGACTGGCACGTCCTTATGATTCCTTATATCGAATCATACATTAAATAACTAACATAGGCAGGTCCAAATTAATGAATTTTGCTGTAGAAGTACACAATAAATGTAAACTGCCGGAATACTCTTTGCCGACATAACTGAGCGCTACGACGAAAAACTTAGAAAACAATATTTTATAATTCATACAATACCAAAAATAGGTATTTTTGATGCAATTCTTGGGAAAAAATTATAAAAATATTAAAATTTTTACATAATGAAATACAAAACCAATGTGCAATTAAAATTATATAGCACTTTTTTCACTTTAAATTCATACTTTTTCCTTTGATTAAAATAAATTAATGCTTAACCAAATTCTTTTAATGATGTTACAAATTTGACATGAAAGCTTTGTTTTAAAATTTGACAGAAGACGATTGCAAAAACAATCGACGATTGTTGGGTAAAATGCGGGCACCGGTGCAATCGTCGTTCATAGCAGGACGGAATCAATTTAAGATACAAATTCGTTGCGTCGAGGTGCGATACTTGAGACGTCTTGCATTTCTGATCGAAATAGTTGGTTCTATGAGCAAAGAAATCCAAAGAATTCGCTATAATTAATGGAATTGTTATATATTTATTTTGTAACAGAGTTAGACACGAGTGAATGACCAGTATTACAGTGGCAATTGAGAAGCATTAGTACTTTAAAATAAGAACCAAAAGTGAGTAGATAAGATCAAAAGGTAGAAGTAATTCGTTCAATTAGTCTACAGATTACTGCCAACTTTGCGATTTTGACATGTTCCAATTGGTCAAAGAAGTCAGCTGAGAGTGATAAACACAGAAGTACATTTGTTACTTTCTGAGATTTATTAAAATTTATGCTTCCTGTTCATCCCAAAAACATAGTGACAAAACAAGTATGTAACCACTGCATCAAAGCTATTTGCGTGGAACAAACTGTTAACATGTAACACAAATAATACATCTCTTTTTATATTTGAATTTAATATATGGAAAAAAGTAGTTAATTGCGGATACTGAAAAACTTTAAGGCGACAAAGAAAGTATGTGGCAAGCATAAAATTCAACAAAGAAAGTTTGTGGCGAGCATAAAATTTTTTGTAGCGTGGGTTCGAATCCCGCACAGGACACGGCGATTTAAGTGGGTACCAGTGGTTGAGGCAACTCTACTAATAAGAATTGTACTTGTGAAGCCACTGGGATGCTGCACAGTAATAATTTCATACCAAAAATTGTGGCTCACTTGCAACATTTGTCAGGTTAAAATTTCCCAATCTCCCTTTCTCTAATCTCTTTCCGCCTAAGCTATGCTATGTGCATTATAGGGTTGTCCTCTGAGCTTAGGCAATACCTTAAAAAAAGGAGCGTTCAGATGAAGAAATTTCGTCGCTGTTTTGCTGAGACCAGTTTGCGAATTGCGACAGCGGAAAATAAAAAAATATACCAAATCAATGTAAGTTACTACTACAAGTGGCGAAATTGAAATTAGAATCGAAATGCATTAACTCAAAATTGACACATCGTTGTTAGTGCAATATTTTGAAACTATGTTTATCGTCGCGTCGAGTGTTGAATTGCGCGAACATAATTTCAATAGAACTGCTGTCTGATATACTAAGAGCGGTAGATTATTAATTACGATAATATTGTTGATTCATAACCTAGAAGGAGCAATGTGATTTTGAAGTATATTTCTAATAATAGTCATTGGCTAAATCGTCCCATTTAGCATCATATTCGGAATGAGGAAATTCTTTATTTCTTGGATAGTATTTAGATGCGTTTAAATTAATATTTTTATAACGTCAATTATCACCTAAGAGTTCTTTACGAGCATATATTTGCTACCAAGGCTATGCTCATCGACCAAATAACAACAGAAAGACTTGTCAGCTCCTAACATAGGCAGTGGTTACTTTTACAAACTTTTTGCCTGGCCATGCCGTACTGCATAACGCCCATCTTTCCCATCCTATGCTGCAAGGAATAAGCACATTACTGCTCTCGTTCGAGGCATCGCTGGGCAGAAAGTCAAGAAAAAATAATCACTGCCGCTGTCAGGAGCTGACAATTTATTCTGTTATTACTTGGTCGATGCTGTGATTGAATATTTCGGATACCACTGAACAAAACAATTAAGGTGCTGTTGTGTTACAGCATTGTGAGAAATTACAATTTCAATTGTTTCGCAGAACATATTTTTTTGTTTTCCTTGTTTATGTGTTTTTAATAATTATTTCAGAAATCAACGCTTAAGAAGAAAAGTTTTATAACAACAGGGACCATCTGCAGAAATCGAAGCAAATAACAAGTGATCACGTTTAAGTAAATGGAACTTGTGGAAAAAAGGGAGCAGCGGGTACACACGTTAAATGTAACAGTAGCTAATGTTTGGAAATTTTACAGAGAATTATTCGCAACGGACTCGTCAACTCCTTAACTCTCGTAAGAAGTGTGTACAAAAATGCCCTAATTCAAACGGTTTCATATTCGAATAAGTTTTCCTCAAGGATTCGTGGGTTGTTTTATCAAATTAGAACGACACAAGAATGGAGGCGATTCGATGTAAAGTATTTTGCTTGAAGAATCTGCTATAAGAAATTATATTGTAGGCTTCAATGTCGTTTGAATTAGAAATGAAAGAGCACGAGATGTACTACATTGCGTCAACGTTACTAAGAATTCAATTTTAGATATTATATAGATATTTCGCATATTTGCATAATATGCCCAGTACACTCAACAGAAAACATCTACTGCTATTACAGTGACCATCAAATGCATTAAAAGGATTCTTCTTTAAATAGCTTTTCTAATAGGTTAACAAAATTATGTGGTCAAGAGACAGTTTGCTTAGTTTTTGCATCGAGCATGCTTGGGAAAAAGGCATAAACTTGGTACGAATTTCATTGAGAGCGTTTTGAAAATAAGAATTCCAATACGTTTTCTCACGGTAAACTTTCTGTCCTTTTTAAGGTTTATCATCTATTATTAAACAATTTAACCGCCCTTGTTTTAGCTTTTTAAAATAGAATATATATAATAACTATTCTACCGTCACAAGGTGAATACTACTCTTTATCCAGCTGTAAAAAGGAATTTCGACCCTAATCAATATTAATTTCTCAATCCATTAATGTAACAGAATATCAGAAAATTCATAATCCTGGACTTTTATGTTAGAAATTTAAGTCAAAGCAAATGTTTTCTATTATATACTTTACTCATTATATTGTAACCATACTGTAAGCAGATGCCAGCTAATCTAGGATTGAAAACAACGCTGTGAAATCGATCTTTGTATACATAGAAAATTTCCTACCTTTATAAATTTTTTCATCTTTAAGATTGGCATTTTTGCAAGCCTAATTTTGGAAATAAATAATAATCGAAAAACGTAAAATTTTTGCACAGTATCCCAAAAATAATGAAAATGGGGGAAATAAAATAAAATGATAACAAAACAAATAACATCTCTAAAATAATTTAAAACAAAATATAGAACAATAAAAATGTCTTCGTAAACAATCACGATTTTGTTCACGCATATAGGCATCCTACCAAAAATCTACACTCAGCTTTAAATCCTAATCATTACTTTCATAATTTTAAAGACCTCTAAAAATGCTTTATGCTAATTAATCATAATTTTTAATATTAAATCACTAATTTTTTAAATCCCTAACAACGTTCGTTCTAGACGAATTAGTTGAGTTCTTTGTCTAGTAATAAATATTTATGTGTGTACAAGTATTAGCTTATGCATGTAATTAATACTAAGTTAGTATAAATATAGTTTTGTATTTAGTTATTTTACAGGCTTGCTTATTGTGAATTAGAAATAAATGCTTAAGGTTAATATCCACGCTTAGTAGCTTTCGTTTTCCTCCCAGTCCACCGATTTTAACACTAGCATGTCCAGTTCTTTTGGATCTCCAGAGCTGCTATTCCTTCTGCGTCGATTTAGGTTACACCACTTGCGATTAAGGCTGGCGATATTTTCATTTAATTGTGACGAAAAAAGGGCAGCCGTCACTCGAATTGGCAAAGCGTTGGCTGATCCCGTTGGCAGCTTTGAATCATGTGATGTTTGCTTAAGATCACTTGCTGAATCATGAAGTCGCAATGTGTGCATTTGATAAGTACTGGACTGTTTGCTTTTACTAGCTGAATCAATAGGTGTTTCTGTCCTGTTAATAAGCGGCATGGATTTGGTGTTATATATCAATCAATCGCGATATATATAACTACAATTCTTAGGGCTTTCTTGTGGACTTGGACTACTAGATGGTGGCGCTGGACTAGAACTACTGTGCGACATTGCTGGCGATGACCCTGAACTTGAATTTTGAGGACTATCTGAACGGTGTTGAGTTACTATAAATAATTGGGTATATATAAATACGTCACTACCGCCTTCTTTTAATTTATTTTCTTCACTTACGAATGTGAAATACTACTAGTATTTGTTAATATTGAATACCACGAAATTATGGGGACTCGAGGAACAAGGATTTGGTTAATAAGGGCAACGACTAGGAAATATTAATTTTTGCGTGACATATCTATACAGGAGTGGAGTCAAATTATCGGAAAGCGCAAATGAAAAATTATACGAAATGTTTTTATTACGTAACGTTTTTACCTACTTGGTAGAGTTGAATACATAAGAACATACACTTTTATGCATATAACTATTACCATTGCTTTTCATTCAAGAATCCTAGCCCCGTTTACACATACCTACGCTTTTTCCACCGTCTTTAAACCTTCCGTTCCCGGCATGTACATAAAATATGTACCTATGTAGAAATGATGACATGTGTTAAATAACTATGGCGCGCTTCCAATCGTTACATCTGATCTGCAATGCTTGAGTGCCAATGTAAATTTGGAGCAGCGTTCGCTGTTATAACTCACGCCACTTGATTTAAAAAAATAAAATCTACAATAAATCTCAAAACTAATCACTCTACGTACGTATGTACAATATATGTATAAAAGGCACAATGTGGTCTCAAAAATAAAACTCAATTTATTTTTATGCACACTATCTACAGAGTATTTACAGCGGCTATACTTTACCAGTATATAATATTGTATTGCATATTGAAGGAGAGTTTTGGCAGATTAAACGTTGTACCGTCCATACGGAAATAATTTTTGAAATCTTCTGCATGATTTCCCAGTAATCTCTCTTAAAAGGGCATATGTTAAAAACGACTCTTGTTTTTTGACATTTTTTTACCCATTAAGGGAGAATAATTTTTTAATTAAGGCAAACATGTAATACAGCATGTAATTAAATATGTATATCAAGTTTTTTTCGATTTTGTTATGAGTATGTTTCGCAACAGCGTCGGTAGTGCAAAAAACGCATCTGCATCGAGTCGGCGAAGTTTCCTTTTATGTGGTTGCTATTGTACGTAGTACAGAAGTTTTTATGTAATGCTTTCGACACTTGCAAATTGCTTCAAACTTATTAAAAAAAGGGACGCTGTACTTGCCGCTCCGTTCATCCTGTTGGTGACGCAAGCACATTAGCATGCACCTTAAGAACCAACTGGCTTTTATTCTTATTATCGATATTTGGAAAGGTAATGTTAAAGTATACGCCGTGAATGAGTGCCATTCAAAAAAACTTTGAACGCCGACAGTTTAGTGTTCAGTACTATATCTTTACATCTATTTTTTTTTCTTTTTGCAAGATTGTACTTTTGCACAGTAGCGCATCCGCTGAACAAAAGTACATAAATAGGATGGTAAATAATGGCGCGAGGTTTTTTGAAGACAATTTCTTTTCTGGAAATCGAAGACAGTCTTTTTTTAACCACAGTCATGTGGTTCATGACTATAACAACACGGTGATCGCGTTCATAAATGTACCAAAATCCTTTTTTTAGTGATTGTACCTAGTCACTTGGATAAAATAATCGATTCTTAGATTTTCTTTTAGTATAACAACCGGAAAGTATTCCCTCAAAATTGACAATTATGTCGCTTTTAAGAAGTACTGTTACGTAGAGCATTAAGTGCAGATACCACGCATCTGCTCTCCAAACCGTCAGTATAGGAAACGGCGCCGTACAGTGCGTCCGTAGTAGTTATAGTAAATTGATTTTCATGTGTTTGCGGCATCATGAATTCATCTTCGAAAGTGTTCGAAGAAAAAAGAAGTTCTACATGGCACAAGAGATAAACTTTGAACGCATTTTTCTTGAAATCACATTTTTTAGAAAATTGCTTGGCGTTGAGCAAGATATTTCAAGTCACTGATCCGATTTGTATGAAATTTTGCATACGTTTTCTATACATCTAAGGCTAATCAATTTATAAGAGTTACTTCAAGCCATGCACAATAACATAAAAAATGGCTCGTATGCGAAACCTTTTTCTTTACCCCAGACAGTCCACCCTCATAATGACTTGAAATAATTTTATTAAGAAAATATTCTGCAGACTGGCTAGAAATATTTGTCAAAATTATTAATTTGAGAAGTAACATAAAATTAAGGCAAATTTTCACACTAGGCTAACTTTGTGATTAATGATGTCGATTTTCAAATAATCGCGGGTTCGAATTCTTATATCTTCATTATCAAATTACGAAAGAATCATATAAGAAGAAGATAAAATAACGCAAAATAACAGAACTGGTTTTGGGGTAATCATAGATTTGTATACCAAACTGCGCACACAGTCAATCTAGTGTTTTGATGCGTTTTTGTTCGGCTAAATCCATTACCGTGTACGACGACGACTAACTGACATGTAATGACACTTTGCTCACTTTTACACTTTACGTCTAATATCAATTATATTATTAAGAAATACTCATTGTTCCTTTTCATTAAGGAAGTGTGAATTAGTGGAATTTGTTACTTATCTGTAAGGAAATGCTAAACTCACTTCAAATCTATTTGATTTACTTTTTGTGTTGTTTTTATGTTGTGTTTTAGAAGCAAACTTTTATAAATTGGTACTGTGTTCGTTTTATGCGCGTCCGATAATCTCTTGGAATGCATGTGGGAATTACTGAAGGAACTTTTAGGTAAAAAGCTATGAATTTTAAAATAGTTTGACATTTAAAATGTTCTTACTGTATTAGCCGCATTTTAAAATGATGTGATTCGTACATTAAAAGACAAACAATATACGAAATAACAACAAAACATGAAATGCTTTTATTTTACATATAATTTACGATTTCATCTGGATTAGATTACTCTAAAAAGTCAGCTGTAAATAATAAAATCGGACACTTTTTAAATATTTGTATTCCACATTCGCTAAGTATTGATTTGTAAAGTCTATCCTACAACTTCTAAGTAAATTGAAATAAATGCTAAATTGGTTTCAAATAACTAAACAAGAATAATTTGAATCTTGTGTGTGGAGCAAACTGAGAATAATTAACCAATCCATATCAAATAAATAATTAATTAGAAATATTTCAAATAAAAAAGGAATTTTGAAATTTTTCCTAAATTTTTTCTACAGCTTTCTAACTAAGACGTTAGAGAATTATACTTACCAATACCATGACGGGGCGGCTGCCTTCTCATGCGACCAAGACTTCTATTTCGTGTGTTTGTGTTAAGACCCTAAGCAAAATGTTATACAATTGTATAGAAGTTCATAGTACGCATTAAATAAGAAAAAAATACTTTTCTTTATCTAGATGCAATGTATAACATGAGTTTAACACTAAAAGAGGAAGAAATGGAATTACTAAAACGCGATTTCAAAACTCTTCCAAAGTAATGGTGAAGGAGTGGGAGAGTATTTGAAATGTTTACGGTATATTCTACTGTGGTGTTATACTATATTTAAATGGCTAAACAAAATTCTATATAACGCGCACTGAATAATTTAAAAATTGGAGTAGGGCGCGGGATGGCTGACCCACTTTTTATTGTAGCCGATATTGTATTTTTCCTTCGACCCCTTTTTAAAGTCCAACTGCGTTTTATTAATGCATTAAATATATATTTAAAAAGCTTAGAATGTGTAATTTTTGTCTGTGCTAACTAAAAAATTTCCTAATGAAGGAATATTAATTAGTAAAGTGTTAAAAATTCTGAATGATTAGAAAAAGCATGAAATCATAAAAATTAATTTTTTTCCCTAAAAAGTTAAATTTTTCCAATTGGCCCATCCCGTTAGTATCTTTTGCAAATTCAATTTTATGATTGACATTCTGACATATTTACCATTTGATTTTGATTAATGAGTCCCTGACTGGTCTCAGCCGCCCCACTCCCGTCTCAAAGATATACCTAATAGGGAAAAGAGAGAAAATAGACTATAGTTTTGATAGACGACGACAGAATGCGGAAGTATATTAAAAATGAAATGTAGAAAGATGATTTATTACTTTTTGTATTCAATAATACAGGAAATAGTTTCTAGAAACCTATCTGCTATAACTCTTATACTAATCATCGAAACATATTACATTAAATGTTTAGAAGTTTAGTCGTTGAAAAAATGACTAAAGTACATTAGTACTTTAATTTGTTTCAATATATTACATGTGCAATATTTGTTTACTTCATTGCTTTTTTCTGTGCTGGGTAAATTACATGTCTCTTGTAATAGTCTTGCATTATGTCAAGGAATTCCATGTATTAATTACTTTGCATTAAAAGGGTATTCTAGTTTAAAATTTTGAAAAGTGGCATCTCCTTCCTTGCAATTAGTGCAAGTATATTTTATGCGGAATGCCTGCAGAAAAATTTGGCCGGCTTCGGAAAGTTAACGAACTTAAAGTAGTATCTATGGAATAGCAATTTTTCAAATTTACCAACTCATAGTAATTAAAGATCTCGCTATATATTTTTTGTTTTAGAAGCGTAGAATAACGGTAATCATGGAAACCATGTTGAGGTGTATTTTACGATCACTACATTCGCAGGATCGCACTGGAAGTTATGAGCATTTTGTTTCCAAATTTTGCACAATTTTAGTCGAAACATAAATAAAAACATGCACAAAAGTCGGATATAAAACACTTTTCTAAGTTACCTAAAAAAAAAAAACACCTATTAAAATGGAATAGAATACCCCCTTAAGTAGCAAAAGCTTCATTTTTGTTTGGAAAATCTTACTGTACTGGAATCAGCTTATAATTGGCATTGCAATTCGCAATTATCAACTTTTATGCATAGCGTTTATGAAATTAACACTTTCGAAAATGATGTTACCGCGGAGTATAATCTAAAACAAATGTTGCCAAAAATATCCTGTAAAAAGCAGTTTCTATAGATATAAAACAAAGATAAGATGATATCATTACTTTGGAATCCACTAGAAATTGAATTAATAATAAAATTTCAAAAATTTATGTTACTCATAGATAATATGAAAACTATTATGGTATAAAGAATATAATGTGTCTCAAAATGATAAAAACTTTCCATATGACAGTATGCATAACCGCGTCCCAAATAGCAGCAAAAAGAGGGCAACATTTTTCTACACTTTCCAATCAATTTTAAAAACATCTCATAACACTAGACTGTTTCTTAACCCAGATATGCCAAAAACGTTTATTGGTGTAAAACTTTTGAAATTGAAACTACTTCATGTTAAGCTAAAGTTGGAAAAATAAAAAAATTAAAGTTAACTTAGGTGGGAAGAAGCCGGATGGGTCTCTAAAGTGGGAATATTTAAGTAAAAAATTCACTAAAATTGAAAAAAAAAATTATTCAAAGTAACCAAAAAATATTTCAAATTTCTACGAACAAATACTGTATACACGTATGTAAAATTATAAAAAATCACTTAGTATGATAAGCCTTGAAAGAAGCAAGTTACATGAGAGCAACTTTACATTTTTCACAGCCAAAGACTATCGTTATGTGACAAACTCTGCAACGAAGCTTTCCTGAAGACTATGAAAAGTGGTCCCTTGGCGACACTTTTGAATAAGCATTACATGACAAGCCTCACGATCTCGTTCAACTAAAATTTACTTGCTATGTGAATTTCTTAAAATTTTTCTTTTTTTGTGTGGCACATCTGGGTTAAAACTAAAACAGACAATTTTCCTAATAATAAAAAATTGAACTGGAGCCATGCGGACTTTAAATGGAGAAAGGAATTCAGGAAATCATAATTTTTGAGATGAATTCGGGATATGCAAGGCTGTTGTTTGTTCAAAGAGCCTGAAAGTAGAGCAGAGCAGCTCAGACCAGCTCACTTCAGAGCAACTGCCAAAAGTAAAGTTGGGCAAGAAAAGCAGCATGGAGCAATTAGTTTATTGAACACAAATCTGGAATTTTCTGAGCTGGGTTAGGTCAAGTTGAAATGTCTTTTACACTTATATATTCCACCACTTTATTCCATATATATTTTTAAATGGTTGAAAAATGCACTTTCTTCACTAAAAAATTTAAAAATTCAAATTTTTCTAAAACACAACAAATTACTCCTCCCACAATTTTGTTTTGACAGCTCTCATTTGCCTGCCCGAAAGTGATCTGAAAATTTTTCAGAGCACAATTGGGCAGCCCAGCTCACTTTAGAGCAGGCTCGTTGAACATAGAGCAGGTCAGTTTCGGGCAAGTTAGAGCAAGTTTTTGGTCTCATTGAACACAGATCATGCTCGATTTGGCTCCAGCTCAACCTAGAGCAGCTCGTTTAACAAACCTATTACGTAAATAATAATTTATCTATTGGCAGGCAACAAAGCAGGGTGATTTACGGAAGATATTGAAGAACATAACCCATATTTGTTGCACATTTATTTGTTAATTTATTTTAAAGTACTAGCTCTCTTAAAAATTTTTTAGTTCATTAGTTATTAAAGCTTATTCTGAACTTTAATAGTTATCTTGCATAAATCTCGAACTATTATATGCTGATTTTATTAACTACAGCGACTCTCGAGAGATCTTAGTTACATTAACTTACATTTGAAGAAAATAAACGATGTAAAAATCTTCCCTCATCTAATTCGTAATAATTTCTTTTTGAAATTATCCAAATAGTAGAAAATTGATGGATTGCCTATTGTAAGTGCCAGGCAAGGCAAAGGTCAAATTCACATATTGTGATAGAAATAAAGTACATATTTCACCGAGGAAGAAGATTTTTCTTTTCATGTGAACATTTTTAAGTATATTTCACTTAAATTTAATTCAAAGTTTTACAAACGCCAAGTGCTTCTATATCGTGTTTGCCCTAATTATGTCATTACATCTCCATGTTCGGGCTTTACTATGTCTTCGGGCGTAAAAATCAGTGATTTGATCGATTGCTCAGCTGCAAATAAGCAAACTGTTCTGCTCTTTAACAAATGTTTCTAGTGTATCTACTCATTAGAATAAATTCTTCAATCCCTATTAATGTGGAATATTGTGACCAGAAAAACTCAACAATTAATTTCGGCCCGTGAAACATAAGCTATCGAGTTGTTGAGTTAAAAAATTTAACTCTATTCTAAATATCAAGATAACATTTTCCTGTTTTTGTATCAAAGTAACACTGAGGTCTTTTGAAAGGTTCTATTGCTTGCTAAAAATTTCCTCTACCAAGAAAGGCAAAAAAGAGATGCGATTGAAAAATCGAAAGATGGGTCAACATTGAAAAGTGAAAAACCTAGTATACACCTTGGAAAATTTCGAAAATAAATAAAAATAAATACGATTTTTCAGATCTAATTAAATCAATTTCGAGTGAATTCCATAAAAAAATTAAATCTGTATTGAACTTCTACTGAAGACTATTTAAAATGCGACATATATTTCAGAGCATTTAATTTAATGCCAATCAAATAGTAGTATATATATGTTTAACATTAGTTTTTTAGCACAACTTGAAGATTTCACTAAAAATTAAGCCTAAAACAGATTGCAATAACTGAGCAGCGCAGCCGAACAGCTAAAAGTTAGAAAACACTGGTTTCCATAAAGTAAAACAGATTACGAGCAGCGCAACCGATCAGCAAAACATTTGGCTGCTCGGTCATTTACTTCTAAATTGGCTGTTCGCTGTTCAGTACTGCCAACTGGGAAAGGGAAAAGTTAGGAATATTTCAATCAAATTTACGGTTGTTATTTTGGCAAAATCTTCGCTGCAACACTTTGCAATCTGTTCCATTGAACAGCGTTTCTGTTTGCTTACTCGATTCGCTGTTCGGCTGCGCTGCTCAGTACTTGTAATCTGTTTCACGCTATATTCTATACGATTAGCAACGAGTAAAATATAACAAAGCAATAAGAAAATTGCAAAGAGTACTTCATTTCCTGCATTATTGAATACATGCTTAATATTTATGAAAAGAATTATAAAACATATTTTCAGTACGGAAACAACTTACTTTTTTAACACTTCTCGTTGTTGAGAATCCATCTCCTCGTCTGTAGTTATCACCCTGAAATATTTCATTTATTAAAGATAGTATAATATTTCGATGCCCGTTATACTTGATGAGATCTTAAGGTTCCAAAGTTATCACGACCACGATATGTCTCTCTAGTATTATAGCCATCAGGCTGGAATTGGAAGAGGGTCTCAGAGTTAGCCCCGTGATGATGCATCGGTTTCCTTAAAGTACTTTTCGGTGAATGTTGAATTTTATTTTGACTAGAAGCTTGAGGTAAAAGAACTGGTTCAGCATATGTTACTTCTTCAACTTGGGGAAGGAGTTTTGGTTCGGCTTGTATTCTAAAAATTAATTAAATATTTTATCATAAAATCAGATGTAAGCAGTTTTCATACCTATTAACATTCTGTCGTTGTTCAAAATATTCATATTCTGTGTCTGGATATGGAAGATTATCGTCTTCATCTTTGTGACATCGTCTTCCGCAAAAATATCCTGTGATAAAACCTACTAAAAGTGCAAATATTGCTCCTGCTAACACAGCCATAACAAGTGTCTCCACTGAATACTGTGCATTTATAACATCTGCGGAAATTTGAGGACCTTAATAGATAAAAAGATCAAAAGTATATTTTAAATATCTCAGCTTTTTCAAATTGTTACCGCTGCCATCGAAATTTTTGTCCTGCATGATATTTATAACTTCGCCTCCTGGCTGATCTTTACTGGACCTATGCGAATCTAATAAATCCATATCATTTCTATAACCCTTTTGTTCACCAACGTTTGCGTCTTTTGAAGATACTTTCCCTGTGAAATATTATGTCTCTATGTTTTAAAATATTCCCTGATTCAAAGAGTCAAACTTTACAAGATTTTGTTAAAATGTATAATATGTGATATTTTTCAGCACTTCATGGTTCTTCTACTAAAATATCTCTTCCTCTTTCTCTTTCATACAACAATAGTATTTATTATTGTAATTTGTAAGATTTCTTAAATTTTGTAGCAATGTTATTCTACTCTTTATTTGGAAGAAGGCAAGAAATAATAGTTGATATTTCGACAATAAGTACCACAAGCATACCGAATCTTTTCTCTATTTGGTTTGTTCAAAATAAAGATCACAGTTAAAGAGTGGAAATTAATTGGAAATTGTGGAAAATAATTGTTACTTAAGTCCTTTAAAGTGTATTTTTGCCATTATTGAAAAAGTGGACTTACCCACTTTCAAAATAAACGGCTCAATTGTAGTTAAAAATGTTTTTGAAATCGTATTACAAAGCCAAAACACACTTTTTAGCAAAAATTATAATTATTAGCAAAATAATGTATGATAAAATATGTGAATAATTTTTTTATTTCACATGAAAATACAGTTTTTTTCTGAAAACTGCAATTCTGTGGAATCAGTTGGCGAATTTCATTAATTTCCCGAGTGGAATGTTTTACATTTTTCGCACACTTCATCACATGGCAAACTTGACTTGACTTGAACTGCGCGAACATTTCACGGGAAAATGCAATTTTATTTATTTTTATTTATATTTTACGCTGAAGAAATCTTCGGTGGAGAACTAACGCAAGCAAAATGATGTGATAGATTTAATTCGGCTTATGATTATTGAAGGCTAAACCAAGTGCAGGTGAAAATTTCGAGTTTCGGGTTAAACATTAACAGAGGAAGTAGTCCCGAAAGGATTTTTAAGAAGGAATTAGTTTTAATTTCTTCGTCCTCTTGCATACTTATACCCACATACCAACTTGTAAGCCAAATGTACACCCAGATTTGTTGAATTCCTGTTGTTTTTCTGTTATACTTACGAAAACAGAATTGAAGATCTCAAGAAACTAATACGGTACACATAAGCAAAAAATATATATAGTCTAAAATCGAAATTTTCAAATAGACTTTTCTTGGTAAACACACTTTTTGTACTTTCTTATTTTTCATTATTAACAGTTTACATAAAAACAATTGAAAAAATTTGAGATATTTAAGCGGCATTTACAATTCAACATGAAAGGAAACGGCATAGTAAAATTTAGCTTGCTTTTCTTAGTCAGTATAAATTTTTACATACAAATTTATCCCGATTAAAGAAAGCAAGCTAAATTTTACTTTGACGTTGCCGTTCACGTTGAATTGTAAATGTCCCTGTACAACAATGCAATTAAAGAATCTTCTGGTTAATAGATTAGTTGGAATTTTTGTATTTATACTTTTTAACACGTGTTCAGACGAGATTCTTCAGAGAAAATTACACGATCAACCACATGCAACATAAAAAATCTCTGTTCCTCAGAAGATAGCGCTGGGTTTAGCGTGTTAAAATAATATTTTTTATATAAACCTAGATTAAAGCGACAATGCCCAAATAAAATATATTGATTTTTTTACGTAAAACCTGACATAATAACGCAAAATTACATTGTACAGCTTCAGTAGTGTATAGAAATCAACTAAAAGTCAGATTATATAACAACGAAGTAATCGAGGAAAATAATTAATAGAATTACTTATTGCGCAGAATTTATAGTATTTATAAAATTACCTGAAGGGCAAGCAGCATGCTGTCCAGTTGCAACATTTTGATAAAAGTAATTTTCCTCCAACCATCTTGGTGCTCCATGTGATCTACACTTTCCTGCTATTTTGTCCCAGGCACAATAAGGGTCTTGAAGAGCTACGCACTCACTGAAGCATAAAATTCCCTAATGCCATCAATATACAACTATAAAATTTTTAATATACCTGCAGCTTGTTATTTTGTCATTGTGGCAACGATGTAATTTAATTGCTGTTATTTGACTATCAGTCACTATCACTAACTTCCCATCATCGTAACTGCCGTCTTTTGGTTGATCTGGAGTATAGATATTTAGAAATGTTCTTTTTTAGTTTGCCAGCTTATAATTACCATACTGCATTGTGCGAACAATCTCTAAATTTCTAATCGGTTCATTTTTTGAGAGTACGTCTAGTTCCTCTATCACAACGGAAGACACTTTTTTGTTGGAATCTGCTGACTCAGCATTTACAGTTTTTATGATTTTCCCATGATCTAAAGAAAATGAATATTACCGCGAAAAGTTTGATTTTTATTTTTGGCAAAATCAAGTCCTTACCAGTTCCAACGAATATCACATCATATGTTTTCCCTCCGGGGGTTTTTATTTGCGAATCTACTGCTATCTGCGTAAATCGGTATCTTGAAAGATTACGAGTATACAATTAAAAAGATTAATTTTAGTGCTAAATTCATCTGAAATTTTTATATGTATGTTTTTTACTTACATAGTACTCGTTCTGATCAAAATTGGCTGACCAAAGAACGCTGGCACGCTTTCATCCATTAATGGATGAGTTTTAATAAAATTCAGAGTAAGGTCTGGGAGGGTATGAGATTCATTATGACATGAACCTGGTCGTGGGTCTGGAACCTAAAAATACATTTAATTAAAACAACAATTGAACAAATAATTTGCATTCTATAATTTAATAATTAGATAGATACCTTTGCGCTGTTTACGGGGAGCCAATTAGACGTAGGTCCACTGCGCTCTTTGAAATTTCCTTCAAATGTATCTGTGATATCCTGAAAACGGTCGAATATGAATAATAAGCAATTATTCAGTATTCTTAGGCATTCTTCAGTAAATTCGCACAACGATTTAAAAAGTTATTATAAAATGAGTAAGTGAATTATACTATGTTCAAAAAAATTATTTGAGTATAATTGCAATAATTTACATTTCCATTCATTTTGTAGAAATAACTATAGAAAGAAATAGAAATGGCCGTGGAGGCAAGGAAATGCGTACTCTCACAACTTCTTTTATATCACGCAACATCGAATTAATTATGGTTCTCAAGAGCCAATATCATCTGTGTTGTCTGTACAATTCTTGTTACTGTTTTATTGGTTTTCACCAATATCCAAGGTCCTGATACAAATTGTTTTAGCTTTATTTATTTGAATTTCGTTGTAAGTTTATTTTATCTATATTTTTTTTTATCCCTTCCATTTATCTTTATCTTCATTTCTATTTATTTTTCCTCTATTTACATTTATATTTTCTTTTTGTATTTAGTAAGTAATCACATATTTGATTAATCTGTTTTTAACTCTCCAACAACTTCTTATTACTTTGCCTCCCGAACGCTTTTAATATCAATTAACATAAACTAAGGCAAATCTATGTATTAAATTTACTCTAAAAGGCCATGCTTAATTCTATTACCAGAAGAAAAAATATATTTTTTTTAATTAAAATAAACTGCTGAGAAGTATATTAAACTTCTGTAAAGAACAGGGAAATAATATTAATACAACACAGTACTCACCTGTAGGGAGAATGCACATACGGCTGATCCAGGAATAGAATTCGTCGGTGTGGTAAAAGTTCCGTAAATGAGTTTTGAACTCGTGTGACCATAATGTCCTTCCACCAGACTACTGATTCCCTCTAAATTAAAACAGAAAAAAAACTCATTAACACAGCTTGGTCTCTGTAAACGTGATATGAAATAATTGTTATCTGCCTTGACCGAAGCGTAAACTACGAAGAAAAGACCAGAGAAAAAAGAAAATATTCTCGATAGTGTGTGTAATATAAACGAATTGGGGATGCAAGCAGAGCCCAGTATGATGTCAAATGGTTCGCAAAAGTTTTAATATAAAAAAAATTATTAATGAGAAGCAAACATATCGATTGTCGCGACAAAAACTTATCCTTGTAAAAGTTTGGGAAAATATTTTCTCTTGATCATCATAAAGAAAAGAAATTGGACAGAGGCATAAAAAGTTTCAAGAAAATGACAGTTTTGTATTGCTGATTACTTGAGGTTGACAAAAAACTTTTGATGTCTTCATTATAAACAGCTTCAGAGAGGGAAAATGTGTTTTTTTGAACTTTTGTTTTCGAAAATTTCACACAACTTTGCTCTAAGAGGAAATCTAAAATCCAAATGCTCGGTTTGCAAAACTCGAGCATTATTACATATATTTTATAATTATTTCAAGTGAATAAGGACCAGTTTTTATAAATGGAAACAAAATCTCGTTTTAATCAATAAATCTGTAAAAAAAATAATTTAGCATATTTGGGATAATAATAAAAGAATTGGCTTTGACTTGGGTGAATAAAATGCAAACTAAGAAAAAACACCACAATTTTTCCGCATCCTTCTAAAAATTATGAAATAAACGATATTTTAAGTTTTGCGGGTGAAATACTAATTATCCAGAAAGAATATCTGTATCGCTGGTCTAACGTTTGATTTCACTAAAAAGAACAAGATGGTGGTGGAATTTTAAAAATAATATAAATGAGTACTTTGAAATTAAAACAGGATTTATTATTACTTCTTTTTTTTAAGAAAAGGAAAAAAATATTTTTAATTTTTCGGACCTTAGATTAGTGAATTAAAATATGGAATATGAGCAAACTGCAATCGATTAATCTATACAAACAGGAAAAATTGATATAACAAAGCGAACCTAAAGTTGTAATGAAATCAGAGTACGATATTGAACTGTAATATACATAGGATACTTTGCAAAATTTAAAGACCTATTAATCTAATTTGCGACTACTATTCTAAACGCCTTGCATGCTAATTAAATTATTTACCCTATTATTTTAGTATAATTGTCTCAGATTCAGGTATTGGGGCTAATTAACAACGACAACAGCGTATATATTAAAATAAGGTGAACAACCGATTTCGTTTTATAATAATAAATGTACTTCCCGTTGAAAGACTCGAATTATAAAATAAATTTACTTTACATAATTCTTATCTGCAATTTACACAGAAGAATTAATTGGTTGTATTACAAAGCAAGAAAAGCGCACCAGCAGTTCTTTTCTCAATGAACACTAATTTAAAGAAAATATGCTTAGTTACGAAAACTGTGTAGAATTTTTATGCTTTTAAACTGTTACTAATACAAAGCGCTGATCTGTGTTTCCCACCTACAATTTTTTGTACAGAACTGTGTGTTCAAAACACTAAAAAATGAATACGTATGTTACGTACGTATGTTACTTATGCTATGTTCGAAAGAAAATAAAGTCGCACATAAATCAAAAATATCCAGTAAATGATTGCAGTTTGATTATTCCTATACAGGTATATATGTATTCATTACTATAGAGCAAAAATCACTACAGTGAATAGCTTCAGAGAAATTTTATTTTTAAACGAACAAAAAATAATTTGTGCAAACCTCTGGCGGGGATAACTTACCAGAAAGTGTATCGGTATGTTAGAGAAAAATTTGAAATTCTAAGGGAAAACTCTTAAGGCTAAGAATGGAAATAAACTACCCATTTCTATTCATATATCATTTCTGTTTCATTTCGATACAATACAAATTCCGTTGCTTCAAGATCAACAAATTATAAAGTTAATCTATATATTAATTATACAAAGAAAGCTCCCGGTTCCGCATTTCAGCCACTTTTTTTATATGGAGTTTCATCGAGCTTTTCTTGAAATTTTATAATGGCAACACTGATCCGCATCAGTTCGGGGTTGTGTTCATTACTTTGGGGTTGTGTTCCTGGCTAACTTTGGTGTTAAGTTCAGTGTTTGCCACCGATAAGTATGCAATATATGGATATATTGGAATTTTTTTCATTATTCTGCATGGTAAAATATTTTGCAGGTGTATTTTTACTGCTTGCTTGCATGAGAGGATTAGGCCTACAGGGGACACCTCTGAAAAAACCGCGCTTTAAAATTTAAGGTGCAAATTGAGGGAACATATAAAAACGTTATGTCACTCATATACCTTTAATTTGTACAATTGCACAGGGATCTCCTAGTAACAATAATATTAATAAAATTGTAGTGTAGCATATAAAGTTTATGTTAAGCTTTACAGCTTAAATACTGTTTTTAATTTAGTTTAAATGAACTTTAGTTTTTAATTAAGTCTAATATCTCTAATTTTCCTACTTACGAATTTCATTAAAGT
>QYTT01086453.1:33899-44598 GCA_006980735.1 Dasypogon diadema
AAATTTAAAATATTGTATTATTGAGCAGAATTCGAAAAATAAAAGCGTTCTTCTAAATTGCATTTGTATTTGAGGAATTTTAGTACATATTTCGCAATAACATTTTATCTGCGATTTATCGTTGAGTGTCTTTATGTTCGAACACTCTACACGGTCTTGTTCGAGGATAAGAACATAAAATATGCATTTGTTTGTTTCATTTTTTACTCTCTGTTAAAAGAAGAAGCTTTCTTTATGATGGAATACCTTGATAGAAACTCGCTAAAAACTAGTCATTACTAATTTGTCAAATTTTGTGTTTTTATCCCACTCGAACTTTTGTAGAGAGTAATATCTAGTAATATCTAGAAAAATAATATTCGTTACTATTTGAGAGATTTAAAAAAAAGTAATATAACTTTAATCTCAACCTAAACCTGTTATCAACTCCAAATAACAGCAAAAACATTGTAAATCCTTTTGTTTGCACTCGACTTTAATATGAAAAAGATAGTAGCTTTGTAGAGTATTCAATCCGAGAACAATAATGCGATTTCAAAACTAAAAACTGGAATTTCTATTAATTTAGAATTTTAAAGACAAATGTCAAAGGATCGACTAATGAAATTTTCTTATGAGTTTCGGTTCGAATAAACGATCGAAAAACAATTTCACTGGATTTTTTCGGTTAAAGACAGACCTACCTTATTGTCGCCGCCTTATATCAAACTTAAGGTCAGCCTTTTCGTAGATAATAACGCATCTCGATAATAAATTTTATCCTAGACAGTTGTAATAGACAACAGTTTCTTTAGTCTTGATTCATTAAAAGACAGCTGCAAATGAGAAAACTCATCTGTTTGTTTGAAAATTATGTTGTTGATCATATTTACTTAAAAACAAATAAAAACTACCTTAATAATAACATTTTTAGAATATATTTAACTAGAGGTGGAAGTTCAGAAAATAAGTTTTTCTGAATGGACGTGGATCTCTAGACCCTAGACGTCGGATATTATAAGTTTAAGCAGACGTTTGTAACGGAAAAAAAGTATTTGTGACCGTTTTTCTTTCTTTTTAACTTTGTATGTTCGTATTTGGGTTGTCTTTGGCCACACCACGTAGTAATGTAGTCGATGACAAGGGAAAGATGAAATCGCATAGAAAATAAGGGATCGTACAATATGGTACCTATTGATTCTTTTTTACATTTAGGTGAAATAAATGGAAAAATAGGCAAATATGATCACAATGAAAATATTTAACTGTCTAACTATCACGCTTCATTAAACTACTAGAAATAGTTACAGACGGACGGACGGACGGACAGCGGAGTCTTATGTAATGGGACTTTTTTACCCTTTGGGTACGGAACCCTAAAAACAAAAAAAAAACTACCTTAATGCACATTCACGCATCGAAAAAAGTTAGAGCCTGGTTTGACCAGAAAAACAGCAGAGTTATTGATTGGCCTGCAAGGTTTTAACTTCAATTCAATGGAAAAACCTTGTAAAATTGCATGCCAAAAATTGTCAACTACTTGCCACATTTGTCAGGTGGTTATAATTCCCAATTTTCTCCGTCAGTTGTGTGCATCATTGTCCCCAAACTTAGGCAACATCTTAGAAAAAAATTTCTGTGAAAAACTCGAGAGTTCCACTCAATCGGCTCGTTTGGAGTATAATACAAGTTTTTTGCTGGAAAGGGAATTGACGCTAGATTGATGGATTCCAGAAAAGATATGGGGAATTGACGATAATCTTAGTTAACAAATGGAGCAGTAACAAAAATCTAGTATTTGCTGCCATGTGATCTTAAAAATAGGTCCAAAATGTTCTCATTGTGTCAGGTATTCGAGTAGCTCTATTCCCAAAAAAGCACTATGCGCTTTTCCCTGCCGAATTTCGAATAGAAAAAAGTCGAAGCTAAGTCTTCTTGTGAACGTGCTACACAGGCGAAGTAGTCGATTTCAGATTAAGGTGACTAAAAAAAACAACCTGCGATATATATGTATATATATAAAAAATAAACATAAATGGTTGAGTGCTTAAAGAGTTTAAATTTAATCCAAACACAAGTATAAATTCTGGATTAGTGAAGAAGTGTTCATTTAAAACGGAAACAGAAACATTATCGCGAATATATATTGTAATTCCCCTTTGTGGAGAATTCGAAAAATATTAGGTACTGTCAGCAGCCCAAATAACCTTGACTCCACTTAGTGCGGAAAGGTATGGTGAAGGAGAAGAACTCCCAAAAATGCAGACTGCGAAACTTATTCGCGAAAGAGATATACCTGAGGCTTCCCAGATCAGAAACTTTGTTCGGTGAAGCTGTCGTGCACTCTTATAAGGAAGAGAAAGAGGATGCTTTTTAATGGAAGCATGCATTAGAAAAACTAAAAATGAAAACTACGAACATCTTTAACAAAGACAAAAAAGGGTAAAATTAAAGAAAGGAATATATTATATCAATTATTCATAGGCCTGGATAAATAAAAGATATACAAAATAATGTCTCTGTTTTTATATTATATTTTTATGAATATTTGATATCAATATGTTAAGACCGCTTTTTTATTTTTCTTTTAATAAATTACTGCATACTATTTTGGACCCATTTATGCTATATACACATAATAAAATATAATTTGACATTCAGAATATCGAAACTAACTAGTGCCTTATTAAGAAACTATGCACTCGAAAACGAAACTTACTGCACAGAATACACATTCTACACACATTAGTTTCATTAACTTTCATTTAAGTGAAAAGACACACCAGCGACTTTTTAGTAAGTTCATTGTATGCACCAAGAACATCTTTTCTTCTGTTGATTTAAGCAGATAAAAGAGCCAACACCCTGCATTAGAATCAATAAAAACAGCTTCTGTTTTAAATGTAGCTAGTCAGCATCTTTAAGTGAGCCCAAATAATTGATTCAACTTTAACAGAGAAAAAAAAAAGATGCTGGCGATGAGGAAGAAAAGCGTCCCAGGCGAAATCTTGGCACAAGTCGAATAGGAAACTTAGTAGAGGATGTGAATAATTTATTGTAGGAAAGCATTTTCTTGCTGTGAAAATGGGAATAATTCATTCAATGACTAGAGGCAGGTATAATATTTTGTGATGTGAAAATTTCCTAATTTTTAAAAGATTCCAGATTTTTATCTACAGATTTCATAAATCAATTCTATATAGCTACTACTGCACCGATAATTAATACAAAAGTGTTTGCTATTTATACGACAAGCAGGTTAAAAATATTACTGTAATTCTAAATTTTAGACGTAAAAGATTATTTAACAAGTGAAATTAAATTGTACACCTTTAGACTAGTGAATTTTGAAGACAACTTCAGTCTTAATCAATGATTCTTGCAGGCAGAAAAAGAAGGTGTTTTGTAACATGAGTTTTTAACATCAAGAGGCCTACAAATAATGAGAGAGGATTAACTAAATTTAATTTAGTTAATTTTTAGTTTTTAATTATAAATTTGAAAATATAGGCAATCCTTTCTTAACGCTTTAGCTACGATAGGGCTGGCTGCGGATTGCATGTATTTGAAATTGGGAAAGCAATCGCTGTATGAATGAATTAAACCATACATTTAGCCAAATTTGCAATAATATAAAGCAAAATTGGTGTAAAGACCCGAAAAAATTTCTACATTCATTCTGCAACGTGCACAGCAAAGAAGAACTTCTGAGCCATGCAAACAAGTGAGCCCCAATTTAGTGAAATGTCCCTCCCTCCTCCAAAATTACTTAGAGGTAAGTGGCGAATAGAACCACCTAATGAGTTGAAGTATACAAGACTTTCATGATTTCAGCTCCAAAATGTTTACTTTTTTCGGAATTTCATTTGCAGCGAAAACTATATTTTTTACATGCTTAAATTATTTTCTTATATAAATCAAAACGAAAAAAGGTGGTAGCCACTTTACCCTAACACATAGTAAATTCTTTTCAGAAGTGTGACGCCTTCACACCTACTGGGTGTAATAATATTACAAAGTAGTCGATTTGTATTGTACTCTACTATCTCGTGATTAGGAAAAATATAATAAAATGACAAATTCGGTGGTGGTTGCTATGAAAAGCCGTTGCCTGTCAAGGGTAAGCACCAAAACCCAAATAATGTTGAGTACTCATAAGTAAATAAGGAAACAAAGTGTTATACTTTACATTTACAGAGTCAGTCTGGGTTTCAGGGCACAGAAAAGAATTCAGCAATAAGTGATTTACGAGCATCAAATCCACGCCCTCTTCATAAAATAATTTCTAAAAAAACAACTCATGTTATTGAAATTGTTATTGTTACCTGTTGTGTAACAGTAAAAACATTGATTGAATTACTCTTGTATTTGTACACTGTGAAAGTGCATGTATACTTCATTCTTCCTAATTCCCATTCACTTACCTCCCATTTAATCCCATTCACTTTCCTTCCATTTAATTTCCTATCAATGCATAGTCACCTCATACAAAATAGTCGATTCCATCGAACATACTCGAAGTTCTTTGTCTGTAGTTAACAACGAAAGAAACTCACTGCAGCAGACAACATGGATTCTCGTCTAGCTTTGGTTAAAATGTGAACAGAAGGGTGAGACTATTCGAACAAATGTGTAAAATTATGGCATCTTAATTTGAGTGCTTACTTAGTACTTAGTAGTGCAAACAAAATATGGAATTATAGTCTATAGGCGGTGTGGGAAAGAGTTAGATAGTAAGGTCATCAAGCAAATATAACAAGAGAGAAAAAGTTAGAACGAATAACTAAAAAGATCCGATTGACCTCGAAATCAGCTGATAAAATTAGCTATAAAAGTGAAAAGGCAAAATCTTTAAATTTTCGCTCTATATAAAAAGTGGAAAACATACTATTCACCTTGTGTCTCAGTCTCACAAAAGAAGACAAGAGATAAAAAATAGAAATTCATGCCTCTTAAAATTCCAACACTCAGGGCTGAGAGGTACTCTCTTGCAGTTTAATCCAAATTCTACACTAATGCACGCCGGGTGGAAATCCTTACATGTACAAAGGTTTCACCAATGGTTAAAAGTTTCTAGTGGAACTTCATGTGCTCCATCCAATTCAATTGACATTTATTAGAACCGTAATTCAGAACGTAAACATTGCAAAAGGTATAGTGTTTATCTCTTTCTGTTACTAGTGAATTTCTTACAAGGCAAGGTCCCCAAACCGCGCCGATTTCGATAAAATTTGGCACATAAGTAGTACTCGGTGTGTTGCATAAAAACCGCTTTAAAATTGTGCTAACACTGACTCTTTTGGAAGGTACTCGCTATCAAAGTTCGAAAAATTTCAATTTTTATGAAATCTGGATTTTAATATTTCACATTCTAATAAAGATATTCTTTAAATTCCAGTTGTTTTTAATTGCGTAGGTCTTATGATTTCAAGTAATATATAATTCGCAGATATCTTCCTTGGAGCCAACAATAGAAAAACAATTGTAAATTACAACATTTGTTGGATTTTGATATTTTTAATTAAAGTCAACATAATTTCTGTAATACTCACTCTTGTAAAGTGATTAAACATTTAAATGACAGCATAAATATTCAACTGTCCCTTTACCCTCTGTCATTCAAATTTTATGGAGCGTTAAAATTAAAAAATGTGATAAAATTCTCCAATTAAATTTAAATCTGACTAATTTCCTGCCGAAATGTGCAGTAATAATAAGTATTTCTTTAATTACAAATCTCTAAATGACTACCATTCATTTGATACACCAAAAGTATATATATTTATCTGTTATGGTGCATTCTTGAGCGTGACTTGTAATGCGAAAATTTGAGAAAATTACTCACTTTTGTTAAATGTTCTATATTTAAAAAAGAACCGGCTATTATTAGCTCAAGTATCCCCCCCCCCCTATTCTCCTCTCATAATTAATTCATTCAAATTTTGATGTGTTATGTATTGCAAGAAATTAGGGAATTACGAACTTCAGACCTGTGTTCATCTGGTAGTTTACAGAATTTTTTATTTATTTGTGGAACTATTATAAATATTATAGCAAAAGTAATGAGAGTTACATATAGGTCAAAATGAGAATAATTACATTTAGCACTGCCAATAGATTGTTATTATTATTAGAATTTTTTCACTGCGGAAACCCATACGTCGTTAATTAAGTAAAGTAGTTTTCTTGTGAATTCATTTATTGTAGGTATCAATTAATGTTTTTTGCAAAAAAAAATATATATATATATAAAATAATACATAGACTTATATTCACAAATGAAGTAAAAGCTTGATTGTATACTTCCGCAGTTCCTTTTTCCTGCCTTTATGGAGATTTGAAACGTTAATAGATTAAAAAATGTAACTAAAAATGTACAGAAACTTCAATTCAATAACAAAGTGCTGGAAACAAAGAAATTGTGCGCACCAAGAACAACGAATATCTACTAAAGCTTCGTAAATCGTACAGTTGGGCGAGAAATTTAATGGTTGTAAGAATATAAAGTCCGCGGGATGATCGATTGCCCCAGGCCTTTTAGTAATACATCCGCTTTTGCGTTTAACACTAAGTTTACCGAGGTGCTTACAACAGAGATAGAAATAATGCACTGAATAATGCAATTGAAAGAGAGGTTGCCCGGTTTGGTGAACCTAGTGTTAAAGATATTCTTATATCATGGAGCACAAAATTGTCCGGACACACATTTAATTGTGAGTAACGTGTTTTTTAATCATTGACGACTGTAAATTTGATTTATACTGAAAGCAAAATTGAAAACCATTCGCTTCACGGTGTGAAAGCAAATGAAAATGAGTTTTGGGTCTGGGAACATTCTGTCGCAGTAGACGCTCCACTCGCGTCGAGATCTATTCGGACACTTCAATTAATATATACGTAAACCAAAATTTAAAATTGTTCGTTTCGTTCACTTCACGTTTGGTGTGTCCGTACGTTTAACCTATTCACTGCCCTAATTAGTACAAAAGCTTTCGCGAGAAAAATATATGTAATTTCGTAAGAGAGAGCTTAAAAGCTTCACGAGTATACTCGTAGTGGACAGCAGTGTTAAGTGCATTCGACTCCCTTAAGGAGTCAAAATCGTTCATACAGAAAGGGTGGAACGATTTTGGCAGTGTAAAAATGTAAACGATTTTGATGGCAGAGGATATACTCGTACCATCACCACGGAACAAGAGAACAAAGCCATCATCAAAATTTTTAGAGATCGCCCTAACATATCGCTTCGTGATGCACAGGTGAAACTCTCAGAAAAGTGAGTAAGCGTGCGGCATTCCACAATAAATAGATGATTGGAATAAAACCAAACCATATATATATAAAGAAATCACTTTTGACTGATACAAATACTAAAAAATGATTGCACTTTGTTGCAGATGGGAGTAACGTCGCTTTCACAGACGAATCTTCCTTCACAGTTCACACGAAGCGAACATAGACTAAGAATGGTGAATGGGTTGTGGTACGCACTGTGGAACATCCTCAAAAAGTCCATGTTTATGGCGCCTCCAGTGCACACGGTTTCGGAGAATTGGTTTGTTTCATTGGTATTTTTAATTTGGTGAGAATAATACAAATTTATAAAAAAGGTTTGCTAAAAAGTGCTGAAAGATTTTAGGGAAAATGTAATCGCAATTGGCTATAATTGGAGGATAACGACTCGAAAATTAAGTGTTTTGTGTAAGACATCGAAGGAAGAAAATGACATTGAAACCTTACAGTGGCTGGCATAACGACCTAATATGAACCCTTGATGAAGGCGAACATGAAAGGAAAAAATTTTGTAAACACGAAGCAGCGTGGTTGTTTTATCGAAGAATTTTATGGAGGTCTTTTAGAACGGATTATGCCGAAAAGTTAGTTCAAAGTACCTTATTAAATTGTACGCGTTTTTGTAGTGGGTAGTAGCTAATTACCGGGTACCGGGAAATATCTATCTATTATTATGGGCAACTCATACGAGACCGAGCTTTGTTGGGAAACAGTGAGGAACTCTATATAATGGTTTTCCAGCAATAGAGCTTTTTATCATGACGTACAAGGTGCAAAATCCGGAATATGATCCTGTTCAAGCTCATATTGCTGTTATCTCGCAAAGTAGATAAGATGTCAGCACGTGTGTGGTCTCAAATGAAAGGATAAGATTACCTCTACACACAGAATGTTGTGCATGGCAAGGGGGCGTTCAAAAACGTAATTGAAAAATAACCCCCTGAAAAACTTGTTTTGATTTTTACTTGTCTTCTAGAAAACACACAGAAGTAGAAGTAATGTTGTTGCAAAGATCAAATCTTATATCATGGCAGCTTTGTTTTCATTAAATTTTTTCGGGTCATTTTGATATAATTTTTATATGCAATTTTTTATTTATTTATTTTTTTTTAATAAACTCAAAGCTAAACGTGATGTGAGGTTCGAACTAACCCTCGTCGAATTTTGCCAGTTTGTCTGTGGTATAGGGACCGAAATTTAAGGACACGATAATATGCAGTGTATTAAAATTGTAAAAATATAATAGAACTAAAACAGCACTTTTGTTATAATCACAACTACCGCTTCAATTTTGCTACAAAAGATTCCGTACAGTTTCAGTTACGCTACAAAGAATTGATTCTCGCTTCAAAAGCTGTACGAAACCTATTCTAGGAACAGGTATTAATTTAAATTTTTTAAAAGAATTGTTCAAAATTTTATAAAACAATTAGGTCAAAATGTAAAATCGATTATACTTTTGTTTAAAAGGTATGTGTAAATTACTATCATAACTGCAATAAAATTTATTATGATACAAATAAGAAAAAATTAAAAAATTTAATTACCTACGAAAACTGCCGTTGAGTTATGATTTGGATCAAACGGACAAATTGCTTTTCCATCTTTAACAGTTTCTAGGTTGTAGCCCCCTGCACTAATTTCGTAGTAGTGGCATTTTGGCCTGAATGCATTCGTGCCACATACTAACAGCTGGCCAGGAGTTGTTCTAACTAATATCCGTATATAATTCTGGCATTCTTCCTATAAATATAAAATAAATATTTTAATAAATAATTTTGTAGTTATTTTCAAAATCAATAGATTATGTATTTTTATGCATTTTGAAAAATCCGCAAGCACTAAAACAATCGTTGTCATAAAACATTCCACGCCAAGAGCCGACTTAGTAGAGGTGTAGTCCTGCAATTTTGTCGGTTTATTTGGGTACCAATGGTTGAAGTAATTATTCGGTATTTTTGAGGCTAGTAACCATACCGGTTCAGCATAAAAAATACAATATATTAGCTCTAACCGCTTCTGTTTCACTTTTGTGAAGAAAAATTAATTATAGTAGTATAGTATTAATGCAACTGAAACATTTTATCTCTTTCCATTCGGAAATTTCTGGAAGTTTCTGGCGTAAACTTTAATGGAAAAAATACCCAGAAAATCTATACGGGATTATCAGACATGCCTTTTTACTCTATGGTGTTACACTCAGTATCTTTTACAAAGCCAAGACAAATCACGTAGTCATTTTGTGATTATTTCCTCATTTCATTCAATACATGAAGTGCGATCATTAAATGTGGGATTTGTGTCGACCATAAAGCTTTATTATATCCATATATCCACTTAGCAGGAATACTTTCAAGAAGGCGACATAACGAAGTCATGGTCATACATAAGCCAAATTTTCCATCAGGTGGATATTTTGAATGTTCTACAAATTTCGAGCCAGTTTTTTACAGTGCCATAAAAATTATTTCTTTAATCTCGCTCTCTAAATCTAACAACACAATATTTCTATATAACTGTTGTTTTACATATTAATTTTCTTTAACGACAAAGCCTAAAAGTTAAATATTTTTTAATGTCTTGCCTATGCTCAAAGGACAACCTTACGCAACACAGCTTAGGCGAAGGGAAATTTTTGGGGAAGAGGTTGGCAATTATTTCATTACATTCTAGTCAGCTTATAGAATATTGCAAGTTCATCCACAATTTTAAGTGTGAAATTTTACTGTACAAAGTTCCAGTGACTTCACAGGAATAATTCTCATCCGTAGAATAGTACCCTTTACAGGAGCCAACACACGCAAGTAGAGGAATAAGGATACGTGCAATACGAAACATGGCTAATCGCAGATAGTTGTGTTTACCGTAGATTTGTTGTTGTGTTCAATAATGTGATCAGTACTGATTAGAGATCAGCCAAGCCTCATTTTGTACGTACCATAGCTCTATAGATTCGGCTACCGATAATGATCTGTTTATGTAATACATTAAACTTAATTATTTTAGGTAACAATTTTATTTTTTCGGTTTCTTACTTTTATTAAGTATCTCTTGGGTTTCTGAATGGCCTGTATATTTTGTTACATGTAGGGATAGTGTAACTCTTAAATGCCACCTGGTATGAAATTTCTAAAAAGTTTGATCAGTTGCAACATTAATCTTAAGGATATTCACACTGGTAAGCATTGACAAATTTTATAACTCTGGTAAAGGACGGGTCTCACTTTCCTAACAAAATCCCTCCCCGCAAAAATGGAGATAATTTTCAATTATCTATTAGGTCCATAACATACAAGAGACACTTTGAAGACCTCGATTTGACAGGAATTTCCAGTTTTATAAATTTATGAAATGATGAAGCAATAAAATAAGAGTAATTTTTATTTATAATCTCAAATATTTTCTTTCTGAAGATATAGATCGGAAG
>QYTT01086455.1:10643-29005 GCA_006980735.1 Dasypogon diadema
TAGGGTATCCCCTGAGCTTTGGCATTACCGTAAATAATTCTGTTGCGCTTTCATTTCAAAGGTTCATCCGGACACCATTGATGATTATGATGAGATTATCCTCCATGTTACTTCACGCAACGGTGCTTCGAGTGGTGTGATCACCTGCCAAGAACTTAATGCATCCCGAAATAATGGTTGTCACTCGTTTACAGCGTCATTTAAATTGTTTACTCCGGCGGACTTGTTTTCCGTCATCATCTTTTCCGATTCCTGACTGATTGGCTCCATCGTTCGTAAGTTTGTTCCTAGGGGGCGTCATTACATCTCCATGATTGGGCTCTAAAAACTTATAAAAACTTATTGGGGAATTTTCTATCTGTGACGTCAGTGTAACAGGACTCCGTACAAATATATTTGTATGAAGCTAGGCTCTGTGGTGGAATTGCGGATGCTGAGGTCTTTGGTCCCGATTTCCGGCTCTTTTGCTAGGATCGACTTGATTAGCTGAGTGCTCATGTGGGGAGTGGTCTTCTGTGTGCTGTTCACTGAAACATACCATTATAAGGTTTTGGATACCGTACTTTTCGGCGATTTGGAGTCGCTGTATGTGACCTTACGTCTACCACGTCTGAGTGTCTACATCGCTACTGTTTGCATTCCCCCTGGCAATCCTTTTAAGGTCCACGCATGGGTTGTTTCATTCATTAAGGGTCTGTCTGATAGTTCTGCATCGTCCGATAAGATTTTGTTGTTTGGAGATTTCAATTTGACCGCCTTAGACTGAGGTGTCTCGAGACCTTTTTTCGACTGCTGCGGCTCCACAGTTTGCTTCAATATTTGTTGATAGTGTCCTCTCTTCGGGGCTGCCTGAGACTGGACACCATTCTGCTCTTCATGATCTGGGTTTTTTTTGATCCCGTAGCCTTGGCGACAGCATTTTGAAGTAATTATTTATTAATAGTATTATAACTTTATTAATACATCTAAAGAACGTGTAGAACAAAGCTTGGAATGTTTTCCTCCTCGAAAAGGAATGCTGATTTGCTCATTTATTGTAATCCTCTTGATCAGTTAACTTCCGGTAGTAGAGCTTGTTACAGTGGCTATATTTCAATAGAATCAAGTCCACTTTACATAGCGATCCTAAACAGTTCTGGAGATTTGTTAACTCTAAGCGTAAGTCCGCCGGTTATCCTTCTACCTTATTTTATCGTTCTAATACTAGTAGTGATCCTTAGATGATCTTAGATGATTCTTTACTGACTTTTTCAATACTCAATCCGTTTGATATGAACTTTAGTGATTTTACTTTTTGGCGAGACCCACCTCTCTTGACGAATATATTTACGAAGATTTTTACAAGGCCTCAACGGAGTTTGGTTGTTATCTCAGACATAGATGCGGATTACTCTGAGAATCTGAGTGCCCTATCAAATTCTCGTTTTTGGCTTGAGGAACTAAGCATCAAAACAAAGCTCTGTGCTACGTTTTTTGAAATTTTGGTCCGAGAAGTTTGACGATGCCTACATTTCCAGACTTCTATACTGCACTTTTTCCACGTCTATTTTTCCTATATGTATTCCAGTCCGGTCAGATTTTCTTTCTATGCAGTTCAAGTCAATCATATTAAGGCCTTCCAACGAATCTCCTTCCTTGGAATCTCTTGGTAGTAGAAGTGATGATTCTAGAATTATTATTTTTTGACTGTCTGCCGGGTAATGTCAACTACTCGGAAATGTAATGTTGGTCTCCCTTAGCATTTCTATCTCAGCAACGCTCTTTGAGGGGTCATGGCTTCTTGCATTTGTCATACATTTGTGGGATATACAGAAATTCCTGAATTTAATAAAAAGAAACACATGTAGATTTAGAAAAGCAACGCTGTTAACAGTTTAAAGGAAGTACTCATAATCGTAAAACAGTTAAAACAGACAATATCTGCAGTTTTAGCATTTCTGGACATTTCTAAAGCCGTCAACAACTTTTAAAATAAAAACGAATCAATATTTGCTTAAGTAGACCAGAAGAGATGAAAGAAAATGGGATATCATTTCACTTAAACGTGAAGTTCCGTAGGAATCAGTTCTTTGCCCTTTGTTATTCTCCACGTATAAAAATATTCTTTCTAACGTGGTCAAAGAATATCCAAATATCTAGATTAGCTTAATTTAAAAAAACGAACTACATTTTCTCTGAATATGCATTTGATTTGATACCCGTCTAAATACAAATGAATGACAGTGAGCAGCTGATTATTGGATACGATACTGAAAAAAACCCGTATTTCCCTTGCCATCACTGTGACGTAAATAAACCACTCTGCAACTACTATTGGTGTATGTAGATATTTTACCTCAAACTATTAGAACAAAATCCATAGATCACCTATTTTTTTCCACATGATACATACCTATATATAATTGATCCAGTAGAATTTCAGGTAACGCTGCTAGCAAGAGATCGTTTGTGATATAAGCAATAAACTTTATTCTTAGAAAATTACAATAAAAATGTAGATTTATTTTTAATATATTCCGAGTAAAAAATAAATTTTAATTTCCTATTCCTTCTGTTCCCGTCGGGATTCTCTTCCAAGACAACCTTTGGCAACCTATGATTGTTTCCTTACTCATTCAGCCTGCCTTACGGACTATAAACGCTTAGTATATTAAACTACATGAATTATCTATTTATGAATTTACAATCTATAGGTATACTACATAAATCAAGGTCTGCATATCTTGGCCTCGGCTGAAGGACTCTCCTCTCAAACACTCCTACTATTTTTGCGCAGCTTGATATAATGTTTACAATACTCGATTGCACTTGAAATCAACGGCAAGCAATAAAAACATAAAAAATTTAAATGAGTTTCTTGGTAAATATATAGAATTTCAGAAAATAATATTATTTCTTCATATCATTGGCTGCACATGTCTGTAAAGAAAAATTCATGCAGTATTCATCTCATGGTCCTTGCAATACTTATAATTGACTATTTTAAAAAAACGGAAATGGCAACTGCAGACGATCTTTCGGAACTCTTTACCAAACATCTTACCATTGTTGAAAACCTTTAATCTTTTGACATAATAATTTCCATATTAAACAGCTCTTAATATTTGTAAGTAATTGAATGCATTTACATTAATTGTTAATAGTAATTAAATACAGAGATCAATTCGCTCACACACAACACTTTCGGCATTCATTTTGTTATTTTCTAATGGAGTGGTCAGCTGCTGGGAGTGTTCAAATAATGTGCGACAGGATTTCTCCTCCACCTTACAAAGAACAAATGCTCCTCTACAGTTTTATAGTCCATAAATCTTTCGTCTTTTGGAATTTTAACACTTAATTCAACTACTCCAAAAACGTACAGGTGTTTCATATTTCAGCTAACATTGGTTAGGGGTTAGGGACTAAAGGACTACGGTTTTTTTTTATATGCTAGAATTTTGTGCTTATTGATTACACTAACCTTCCTATTGATTTTAGGGCTGATTACATAACATTTTCTGTTAGATTTACAGATATGGGATTCCCAAAATTCAATATAAACGCCATCATCGTTGAGGAAAGACCAAAATAATTGTTAACTTGCGAGCATGTTATCAAATCAGTCAAATCTGAAAAAGGGCAATCTATTTGTTGTAGCAACAGGATATACTAATCGTACAGGGTGTCTGGTAAATAAGAAGTATGGAATATGCCAATAGATTTAGTGGGATGTCCTGATCACGCCTCTCCGCCTGAACACACTCACTTAAATGCTCATAAGTCCTTTCAAAGATATCGGAAATTAATTCTTATTGAGCACTTGTTCGAAAAAAGGACATTTCTTGAGTTATTGAGCCTTAAAATTGGATTTTTGAAAAAAAAAATTCTCTGAAAATTTGGTGTGTTATCCGTAATCCTATAAAATTTGTACATTAGGGTCATAATTCTTTTTCCTTTAAAATGTGACCCGTTAATAGTCTTTTAAAATGAAAAACAAATTAGCTTAATACCTGTTTCTGTTCAAAATATTTTTATGTTAAATGAAAAGTGCCTTCAACTTTTCTAATAACCAACCACCCAAAAACTCCGCACCGATGTTTGGTGGCTATTCGGAAGAGTTGTTCTGGGGTTTTCATCCACCCACATGAGGGGATTATGGAAGTTGATAGTCCCATCTCTCGTAAAGTTTGCATAATCAGTAAACATTATTTGTGAGATAAATTCCATATCGTTGTTCCAAACCTCGATTATAACAATGCGCACTGAAGTATCAGAGTCTTTGCTTCGCTCCAGCAGATACTTTCAAACGTTGAACTGCGTGGTATAACCGTCGGGCTAAAGAAGTGTTCCTTATAGCTTTACCATAAATGGGGAGCATCTCTACGTACACATCTGCCATTTTGGAAGTTAAGTTAAAATAAAAAGGCCAAAATTATATCCTTATTTTAATCAAAGCCGAAAGATAAATCATAATCTAAATGCCATAATTCAAAAGCTAAATACAAGTCCTATTGTTAACATGTTTTCTCCGAAGGGAGGAATCCATAAAGGTACCAAGCCATACCCCTCTTTCGATTAAAAATAAAATAAAAAAGTTGAAGGACAATTTTCACCTAATAAAAAATAGTAATGCTTTCTTTATTTGCTAGACATGTATTTGCTTGTATGTGTTGGTGTTATTTTGTCTTGCGAAGTTGCGAGAGGAGTAGAGGGTCGAAAATAAACAGATTTGTATACCCACGTGGTACATGATCGGTCCCAATAATCTAAAATACAAAAATTTACTTTTCATTTTTGGGACACTTTTTAACCTGCCCTTCCAATGCACAGACTAAACAGCATTAATAACGCATTTCTTACCTTGTAGGTATGTACATACCTACGTTGATGTTCTACAACCCTAGGACATCACCGTGTTAAAGTAATCGATACTGTAATCGACTAAGTAAGCGATTTCCCTTACAGATAGCAATTACAGAATCGACTTGGTAATGATTACAATTTCTTTTGGGATGTTGGAATTCGTGAGATCACTTTCTCCTATCCGTTTTAGTGTAAATGCAAAATCGCAATTCATAATTTGGAATTATAGAAGGTTTTAAGTGGGTGGGGGGCCTATTTAAAAAATCCCATATACCAACAAGCACATTGATACCCCCTAACATTTAATGTTGCGCTTTGATTATTTTTGTCCATAGAGATAGTCGACACTTATTTATATTTTGCTGTTAAGCATTTTTAACTAGTGTGGAATCACAGTAGATTATGTAGGTTTTTTACATAGAACACAGCCACACTTTTCAAAAACAGCAAAAGATGCGACGTGTCGAAATAACGTGAACTCAAATGTCGACATAACATTCTTATTATCGTTTTTAAAACATCATTAGTCAACAAGTTAGTCGTTGAAATACACGAGCTAGGCCCTTGACTTCCTACCACCATGTAAAAAATATTTTTTAACATCTGATCGTAACTATAGAGGCCCGGCTGACCAAGACATCCGTAAAGTGCCCTCTGGCCCCCCAGAAAAACAGAAGCTAAATAATTAACAAATTTTTTACTTATTTAACTTCTGTTTTTCGGGGAAGAGAGCAGCAGGTACTCTGCCCTGACACCTCAGACCCCCCAGCCCCCGCGCTAGTTACGCGCATGCATCTGATCTAACAGTCATCCCATCTATAGGACTTAAATCAGAAGAACTAGCATTGTCCTTACAGAGTATACTGTACTGTTTGCATTAAGCAATGTTCCAAGGGAAGCTGTGAAGAACATTCGTGACAAATTGCTAACAACAAATATCGATACTCTGGTTCACAGAAAGAATAGTTTTTTATTTTCTGCTCTTTTATCGCTACTTCTGTGTGCATTCTTCTCATTAAATATCCAGTACGATTTATAATATAATAGTTTAGTGCGCAACACATTGACCCTGCATTCACGGTTCGGTCTCAATAGCGAAATTTCATGGGTTTTTAGATAGAATAGGTATCGATACCTGCTGCAATTGCGACTTGAACGAGTTGCTTTATAAATATGTACATAAAAAATCAGATCCATAATACCTACAAGGATTCTCTGATTTATGGAAATAAAAAAAAACACACAATATTTAAAGTAACATTATATTTTATTTCTATATCTATATTACACAAATTATTTAAATCATCTAATACAAATTGTGGCGTACTTAAATATTTACAAACTAAAGCAACAAACGTAGGCTAGTTGTGAGCAAATGCTATCCTAGAATATTGTTGCCTCATTTAGTAAACAAAACCTTATTCGCCCAAAAATTAATTACTAAATATGAAATTAAACTTAAAATTTATTACATTACTATACTATATATACTCATACTATAGAATTTCTTGTACATAACACGCAATATTTAGTCTTTACATCTATGAAACAAGTTTTAAAAGCGTTTTAAACTGACATTTCAGCATTGCACGAATTATTATTATTATTATTTAAGTGTGTGAGGACGGTTACAATTGAAATACATTATTTAGAAAAAGAGGTCATTGATGTGCAAAATTTTTGGAATGTTTATATATATATATCACTTTTAAGTCTCATTTACTTCGATGACAATATAAAAATAAGGACTTCTTTATTTGCTGATCTACAAAAGAAACAAGTTAAGGACTTGCAGGCATAAGTAGTAAACCAAATCGATTTACGATTTTATTTATTATTTAAATACTCCTATTTCTCTCAAGTGTTTATCTTTTTTTGTAGATTTATATGTAAAGCTTAATGTCAACCAACTTACCGAGATCCATAATTCTACATTTTTCGAAAGTTCGTTCAATTTGTTTTTCCACATTTGAATTTTGCCTAATGCCTAATAAAATCATCAAAACTTGGTATGCCACTCAAAATTTGTGGATATTTTGTGTTATTTTAATTGAGAACTTTTGTCTTAATTGAGAAAAATAAAGATTTATTACAAACTTATTGATATTTCCAATATATCACAAACTTAACAAGCTTTACAAGTTTCGCAACTACGAAATGTGGACGGGGATCACCGGGACCAGGATCGTTCTGACAGACTTTTATACAATTTTTGTTTTCCTATTCTCTCCTATTACTAAATTAGGAAATTCCTGGAGGGAGAAATGGTCTTCTACTAATTTAAAAACTGAGCCCTTAGCTCAAAACAAAACATTTTTAATTCAAAATGATCTCCAATAAAATCTCTTGTTTAAATACCAGTAGGAAACGATAGTCTACCGATTTCTTTGCATGATTTGAACGACAAATCTCCTACAATTTTATTTCATGTAACTGCGGTCAATTATATAATGGTGAAAAAAGCAACCTATCAATGCTAAAATTAGTAGAAAACTATTTTTCCACTGAAGTAATATTTCAGGAGCAAAAGCAAGTGAAGGTCTTCTATAAAATCTAGAAAGAAGATAAGTTCATTGACTCACATTATAGTGACCATAAGGTAGAGCCGTGTAACTGTAATTTCTAAGGCATCTTTTTTTCGTTGTAACATTCATTCCTCATTTATAAGAATTAGTCCATTCACTTGGCAACTTGAGTCTTTCCATAGTTTCATAAAATCTCGCTTTGTTGTTGTGCTTCAAAGATACCTCGCCGAAATACAGGGTGGTTCAGATCAAGGTGCTGCGGGGTATACCACGTGATTCCTTGAGGTGGGCTGATAAAAAAAATCATTCCGCATATCCTCCTAAAACTCTCTCCTAACGAGTTACAACAGCCCGTCAAAGATTTTTCGACTTTGAATGTTCCCTGATGGAAATTATTACTCATAACTTTTGAATCACTCTATGGATTCTGATTATTTGTGGTTTAATTGAAAGCTATCATAAGTATCTTTCTTTTGGTAGCTCACTTGTTGTTATCGACGAACTATTCTCGGAAATATTATCAAAAAGAATCGGAAATTTTGGATTTTTTGCTCACAATTTTGAAAAATAATTCATTTATTTCAAAAAATTTGTTCTACGGAATTTAATTTTGTTATTGTTTAACAACACTCTCGATGACGGGAGGGGTGTATATGGAACGTTTTGTTATCAGCTCATCTCAAGTAATCACGTGGTATACCCCGAGGTACCTTGATTTGAATCACCCTGCCAAACGTCGTTGGATTCGAAACCTGTTACGTATTACTACCCGTAGTTATTCACAACTCTATCGTTCTGCTCTTTATGGGAGCATCCATCTGCAAAATTAATTGGAACGCGGTAAGAACGGCTGACAAGGATTCAAAAAAAATACACAAAAAAAACATCAAATAGAACCCAGAAAATTCCAACGATTTACAAACAAACAAAAAATTTTCGCGTTCTAAATATCTTAAAATACGAACTTATTTCCAAATCAATTCTTCCAAATTTAAATAAAATTAAAACCACAGCCATTCTTTTCGAAAATACCTTGGATCCTGTTTATACTTATGCGGAAATCTTAGGACAGTTACAATAGAAAAAGTTCTTCTATTCCTTGAAGTAAATTCGCAGAAACAATTATTGGGGGTGCATTCAAGAAAAAAAAGGTGTAGATTCAGGTAATTAGGCGTATTTTATAATCCGCACATAAACTGACACCGAAGATAATATTGAATGACTTAAAAATCTCAATACATTTCCAATTGGATCAAACTTCAGATTGCACACCAATTTCATAAGGCTACTATGTTGGTATATATGTCTCGACGTTACAGAGCACCAAATCGACCGCAAAAGGAAAAAAAATTGTTCTAAGGAAATAAAGAGTTATCACATCGACAATGCTCCAACTGCTCCAGTTAATTGCGGGTGGGTCTGATGTAGTTGGGGTGGTGGTGGTGGTGGCGGTACAGCAAGATGTCCATGATGTAATACTGAATGATGTAGACTCATCGGTGACATACCCATTGTCATCGAACTCATCTGATGTAGGGAATGCTGTAAATGTAGGCCAGCCTCAATTTTCGGTTTCGAATCCATTAAAGCGGCCAAATCATTGCTGTGACCACCAGTTAATGGATCCTCTCGTTTCTTATTCTGTTTTCGTTCTTTAGCTCTGCGATTTTGAAACCAAATCTTAACTTGTCGTTCTGAGAGTTGCAGAGCTTGTGCCAATTCAGTTTTACGGCGAATAGTTATATATCTGGATGTATGGTATTCCTTTTCTAGTTCCAATCTCTGGAAGTCTGTGTAAACCACCCGATATTTGTCCTTGGTCCTCGTTTTCCCTGGAAAAAAAATAAGAATCTGTGTTATCACTCTAATTTTTGTGTGATGATTATTTGGAAGTAAGAAAAAAAAAACAAGACTAAAAAAGTCTCATGCATCTCGTACAGAAAAACAAACATCAACAATATCAGACAAAACTTGGCTATTGTGCTTGGCCTTTCTCTTATCTCGGACAAATTCAAATTAAGCCAAGTGCGCAATTCGTCAATCAAACACCTATTTCCACGTCTTTTCAGACATCAGCAAGCACATATGAAGTGGAGAGGAGATAAGAGCCTCCTACTCCTACATTCGAGGGAAATGTGCGAAGTTCAGATGTGTTATATATGCTGTGCTGTGAGGCTTATCAGGAGCGCTTTTGCTCTGACTGAATAGAAAACTCCAAATTTAAAGCTCCTCGTCTTTAAAAACTACCCCTCCAGCTCCATACCAGGGCTGTGGTGGTACAGGGAAAAGTGCAGAGAACACCTATGTACCTACTTTTGGGCCAAGCAGTGTACCAGATAGCTGCCCTCGTACACTCATCAACAAAGCAAGGCAAGGGAAATGTCGGCAGGGACACTATTTGCTGTAAATCCCCAAAAAAGTTTAAACATGATTAGATGTGTTTTACAGCATTTTTAACACTGGGTAAACAGTTTACAGAGTACACACGCCTTAGAGCGCGCTTGATAAGGCAGATAACCAGCCGTTTCGTGATATATTTCGTGTCATTCGGCAAATAAAATTAAGCAATTAAACTTATCTATTGTTCGAAAGCAGGTTATTATTACAATTTAAAAAGCCGGAGAGCTGGCAGCAGCTATACGAGTTACGACCGTATCAGCCTAGGCGGCTCAGACGCGGTGGTGTGCGGCGGTGGTGCGGTGGTGCAGCTTGAACGCCATATCATGACCGCTGAATGACTGAAGGATGTGCCAGTCCATAAAGAGCTGGCAGTGACACCTCGTTGAATTGACATCAAAGCGCCGCACTAATCCCGCTTTGATAAATAGAGCAATATCGGCAACAGACTTTGATACCGGCACTCAAGAGCTGCTTCCACATTGGATGGGACGTTTAAACTTTCGTTTGCTTTTCAATGGATTTGCCACGTTGTTCCCAGCTCAATATGCCTATCAACAAATCGATTCACGAATTAAGCGATAAGCGAGCCTCGATAAGGTAATGTGCGTTGAGAGCAGCTCCGGTCAAGCAATCATCAATAAAATCAGCTTATCTCGGTATTATTTTAAGAGCCATTTCAAGCACATCAAGGTAAGCTCTATGTCGTTTTGGAATGGCGTGGACTGATGCCTGGGATTACGCAAAAGTGGAGTAAGGCCGAACTGAACGATGTGATAAACGGCAATGTTTACCGCCCAACTAATTGCAGAAAGTCATATCCGCAGGACGACCACCACCATCTATTTTGCAATTAATCACCCGAAAAAGGACCAACACTGTAGCAGATGTCAAAATAAGTGGAACAATTCTCAGCACGACATCTCTGCCACATTCCCACATCCCCAGGGATAAGCCATTGTTGTCAACAAGATTTAGTCCCTGCCTCCGTAATTTTTATTTAAGAAAAACGCACCCCCTCCCGACAAGAAGCTAATTCCTGCTGATTTTGAAAGAAAAACCTTCAAGGATTTCCCAGTTTACAAAATATTTAAGAGGCAACCACAAAATGACAAGTTTCACCGTGGCGAATCCTCTCCGTTCGCATTACTGAGATAACTCAATTAGAATAAGTGTGACAAGTAACCGGGTGGAGATGAGGAAGAAGGGGGCTCTGCCGCCGCAAGTATCACGGGAAACATTTGTCATGAAGTCACTTCGGACACATTTTCGCATCTCTCAGACTCCCTGCAGCCATTAATGCGGCGACAATCGTACTGTTTACAGTACATTGTGCCGTTAAAAAGAACTGAGCCAACTCTAAATCAGCGCTCGTAATTTCACCAACAGCACTCTGGGGACAATTTCACTGGCAATTTGTTCTCACTCCTGGTTGCTTGTGGTTTGGTGATTGTGGGTGAGTTGAAGGGCTGAATGGGCTGTTTCAAAGAATTGCAAAAAGTGAAATCAGTAATAAGTAAATTTTTGACATGGTCATTTATTTTTTGGGCAATTTTTATTCAGCCCGACGCATTTTAGGAAAAAGGATAATATACAGTGATGGTGGGAAAAAGTATTTGTATTCGCCTAAATGGGATCAATTTTATTAACAAATAGGGACTTTTTTTTGCAAAGATGCAAGTAAGAGGAGTACTGTACTTTGCTGTATTTTTTCGTAATAGATATTTGGACAGTAGTGCGTCCGCTCAGTTCGATTAGGCTCGACAAGTTTGCGGACTCAAAAATAAAAATCGACCTCATCGGCAGATTATTTTTTAATCGACACAAATTGTCAGGGAACTCAGACTCCTTGAGTCCGCTCAGAAATGAGTCCACTTAAGATTTGAGTCTGTTTGAATTCCGATCAAAATTTGAATTCCCTCAAGTTTTGAGTCCGCTCAAGTTTAAGTGTATAGAGTACGAAACGAACAGAACAGAATCGAATCAAAACAAAGCAGATTCAAAACTTGAGCGAACTCAAAACTGAGCGGTTTCAAATTTTGATCGAACTCAAATTCTGATCGAACTCACTTCTGAGTGAACTCAAAACTAAGGTCTGTCATTCATTTGAGTTGATCATTGAATTGATTCGAAATTTGAGTTTCTTGCACACCTGAGGCTCGATAACTGTATTGTCAGTTTAAAATTATTGTTGTAAGAGATCTAAATACTATACTTACAATAGCTAAGATCACTGAAACTTTAAATAGAAGCAAGATTGATACTGAGAGTAATGTATCAGAAGAAAGGTTTATAATATTTGCTCGAACGTAAAAGATAAAGAATATGTTCTCGAATCTGACGAAAGTCTGCAGGATTCTCCTGATGAGAGAAGCCACCTCGTCGAGGCCAGGAATTTGAAAATAGCAGCTCAAAAGAAATCATAGAACATCACCACATCAATCGAAGACCTCAGATATGGTCCAGGAATCCCAGATTGATGCTAATATAAAAAAGATTTATTTTTTCTTTTGCGTTTTTTTCGAAACAACTTTTTTCAAACTGGTGGACAAAATATCTCGAGATCTACCCAACCGATTTTGTTGAAATTCATACAACATATTGCTGATACTATTATCTAGGATATAGCATAGGATTTTTTAATTTGATGCTACGTTCATTTTTTATTAATTTTTAAAACTCAAAATTTTGGTAAAAATCCGAGTTTTTTTTAAACCGCTGTCATTTCTACAAAAAAAAAAATTTAGAAATTTTTCACTATGCTACGCTTTAGCTATTGCCTTTGTTTACAAAAAAAAAATTCTTTCTTTATTTTTCAAATGATGCCTGACAGAAAAAAAAATCCACCATCAGCTATAGGAATTTCAAAAGAGGCTCCAACTAGAGGACTTATATCTCCGCCATTTCTTAATTTTTTTATTCATTTGTTTTTAATTTGTTTATGGAACTAGAGCGTATTTGAGAAAAATACAAGCTATTTTATATATTTAGTAATCGCGTCAAAACACATTTATTTTTTTCCGAGCGACAAGAAAACTACTCGCAAAAGAACGGAAATGAAAAATTCCTTATGTTAAACAATTCGGAACTAAAAGTTGTCATCGGACTATTATTCAATCAGGAAGAGATTTGGTTAGCATTCATTTCGTTGATAATATAAAAGTGCAATCCGCTGTGATCTCTAAGAACCCAGGGAAGCGTTAACAGCAGACCTTTACTATCTGTAGCTGGAACGTCTTCATAATAGTCTGCGTTGCAATCAGCCTATATTGAAAAGTTGTTGTGGTTTCTTCTTTTTTACAAATTTGACGAAATAGACAACGTACACTAAAGACCGCATATTTTCTTTTAGAGACATTGAAAAACTGTCCGAACGATAGCAACAGGCAATTAATTGTAATAATGGGTAATGGTGGTTGTATTCCACATTAAGTGCAGTAAATATGATTAGAAAAAGTGTAACATTCAAAACAAAACCCTGCGAGATTTTTACATAAACCCAATATTTTTGTAAATGATTAGACGCTCGTAGATTGTACACAATTGCATGCGTTTGAATTGTAAATGTTTATTTAATTAGTCCTAAAAATTTATATTTATGTCCGTATCATGTCAATTAACATATTTTATTAACCATAAAAACAACTAATGACACATTGTGAAATGATTTGCTGTACATTTTGATTCATTTGTTTTTACAACTTTTATACAAATGCAGTAGAATAATTTTATTCTAAAAATAATGTAAAAAGGCGAAAGCAGTTATAATTTTGCCACTACAAAATAAAATTATTGTAAAATTAAATACTTGGCTACTTGTTTTTATTGAGCTGGGGACAATATTCATTCAATAACAAAGAAACGTTAACAAGTTATGAATCTATGAATTTGTTCGCTATGCTATAAAGAGCGTCATATAATCGCTTTGTTTTAAGTAGTTGCTTTATTGAAGACAGCTTGATAGCCTTGTAGTAGGATTTAAAAAGGAAAACTCTTGAAGATTGAAGACAGATAAGGAGAAAATGAAGTTCTGTTAATGCAAAGCAAACGTAATGGTATCGCTCTCATTCCGAAAGATCATAAACAATTATCACAGTGAAAAACCTATAAGGAATTTATAACTTTTTAGAGATATAGTGGCTGGCAAATATTATACTATGATTTTGTCAAGTGCAAGTGGTTATCATAATTTTACACTTGTACTGTGAACTAATACCTGAACTAACTCGAAGTGATTTAATAATCGGCATTTCTAAATACATACCTTTAACAAAATTCAAAAGTATTAATATGTAATGTGGCTTTTAACAAATGTTTAGCATATTTTTTTTAAAACAGAAGTAATTTTCTGTATTTTAGGAAACAGTGAAAACAAATACGAAACGTATTACATACATACATAAATGGAAAGAATATTAGTTGGCTGTCACAATTAGCATAAATGCTCTCGTGAGAGAATTACGTCTTAAAATTCATTTGTTCTGAGAGAGCTTTCAAGTGTGCATCACATGGCAGGCAATGTATTAGAAACTATGTTTATCTCTATTTTATTTGTTTCTATTTTAATGAAGTTATAACACAAGTGTCACCTCTGACAAATTTTGATCATAACGTTTTATTTCTCAAATATAATTTTCTAATTGGAAATCTCTCATCGACTCTTTGTGAAAATAAGGAGGCCAAGATGAGTTCCCTGATGGGGTACCCTAGATGTGGCCTATATGACCCTCGAGTGGAACCCACGGAAAAATACCTAATAAGACCTCTCGGACAAGTAGAAATGGATCCACTTTAAAAATATAGCTGATGGAAATTCAAGCTTCCGCAAATTCAACATAATAACCGAATGAGAAAGCTTGTCAAAAGCTTTCCTGAAATCCGTATAAATACAGTCGGTTTGCAAGTTGTTATCAAAACCAGCGGTTGTATTAGAAGTAAATTCTAGTAGGTTCGTGGTAGTAGATCTTCCAGACACAAAGCCATGCTGGTTGGCAGGAAGAATGCTCTTTCATTGTGCACAAATCTGAAAATAAATTATTGACTCCAACAATTTAGGAATTTCAGGAATTTGAAAATTTGCGCCATTAAAGTACTTCAATGGTGATTTTTCTTGAGAAAAGTCGTTATTTTCATAGAAAATTGGCTCAAAAATTCGATTTTTCAAATTTAAATGAGAGCAATTTTACAACGGGACGATCAAGCATTCATTTGAAAGGTAGAGTTCACTATTAGATAAGCCATCAACCACGTTCACCAAATGCACCGCTAACGAGTTACAGGATGATCAATAAACACACGCAAAACACTTAAGTCACGATATCTCGAAAACCATTAGGAATTCACCTCACCCCCTCCCCTTCCCCCGCTCCGATGCTATTTTCTATTTGTCCTGACATGCCCTATCAACTGTTGAAGGTTGACCGCTCTATTATCAAACACCCTGCCACGTAAATTTGTTATAAACCTGTTTTTATACATAAATAAAAGAGTTATATCTCTGATGAGAATTTTTTAAGCTGCTAAGAGTGTTATTTTCACACATCACATCACATCAAAATGTATGCTAAAGGATTAAGATTTCTAATCTTTGAAGTATTTTTTAAGAAGTTTAGTAAACATAACGTGTAAGCAATTTTAAATTCAAAATAATGCGTAATTATTTGTCATAAAATATACGAGTGCAATTGGAATACCAAATTAAACTGTGCAAAAAACTAATTTAACACATTTAAACATTATAGAATAGAAATGAATATGTAATATAAAAAGTTCATTAATCTGATAAATGGGAAACACTAACATCAAATTTTTGTGAAAACATAATAGGCACGTTAACATGTTACCCGATAAGTTAACGTATCTTGACGTACAGTGATGATAACATGCGAAAAATATTGAATTGCCGTTTTTATCGATTCTTTTAATTATATAAATCAAGTTTCGCCATCTAAAAACACCCACTACACTTATTTTGACACATCCTGTGTTTTTGTGAAGAAAGAAGTACATTTTTTTGGGTGGTAGTGGCATTAAAAGATATTAAGTAGGAGTATAAAGAATAATAGCAGAATATAAAGATTATATTTTTCTGATGTATATAATAATTTTTTTTATGTTTGTTTTCCAAAAAAATAGTGAAAGCCAATAATTAAGAAAAGGAAATTCTGAAAACCTTTAGTAATGAAATTCCGAAAATAAAATCAAGATATTTTGTTATTATTTTCCCGTTTTAAAATAAATAGCATACTTAAAGGGTAGATACACCAATACAATAATTATCTCTCTTAAAAAGCTTAAAAATGTAAAAGTCCCAGGAGCCAATACCAACCAACTATTCAGCCTAACTAATCACAGAGGATGACCCAGCTGTCTTGGATGCTCTACATACAGTGAGAGATTTTGAGTGTGGATTTTTTTTAGGGGTAAGCTCAGAGAACTACCCTATAATACACACAGCACAGCTTAGGTGGAAGGGGGAATTTTAGGGCAGAGGAAATTGGGAAATTTTAACCTGACAAATGTTGCAAGTAAGCCACAATTTTTGGCACGAAATTTTTCTTGTGCAACATCCCAATGGCTTCGCAAGTACAAATCTCGTTATTAAGATTGCCTCAACTATTGTTACCTGGATAAACCAATGCGTCTTTTGCAAGAATTTAACCTGCACCCACAAAGGAGAAAACCTGGAGACATGCTCCTAAACCCACTCGGTTATCGGCGGGAATGATAATTATATAAGATATATTATTATAGTTTCTGCTTAAAAAAGCAGAGAGGTTTGTATTATCGAGGGATTTAATTGCTGAGTGCAGCATACAAAGCTGAACGCCTCAGTCCGTACACGGGAAGGAAGATTTTGGGAGAATATCAGTGTGGCTTTAAGAAAGAACGATCAGTGAGTATTGCCTCTATTGCAATATTAGGGTACCCATTTGGATATCTGGATAACTACCCAGTATGGAACCGTCCGAAATGAGTTTACAAAGTTTCCATTAGGTACTTCCGTATCCCTTCCATCAGAATTCCAGACCATATTTTCCTCTGGAATTAGCACGTTGAGTGTCACAATTAGTATACAAGCTTTTGTGAGAGAACTACATGTTAAAATGCATTTGTTCAGAGAGAGCTTTTAAATGAGGGTCACCAGTCCCCCCATGGCACTCAACGTGTTAAAAACGATATACACAACATTATTACTGCCTATACAATTGACTTTCTTCTCGAAAGCAAAGTTAATTCAAATGTAACCCAAAACCTTACCGCCATTAATTTCTGTAATTCTGCGGTATGTTGTAATTATGGTAATTTAGGTAATGTTTTTCGTTTGCTTTCAAAAATGTACAGAGCGGTGCTTATTGAATTCCTGGATTTCATGCCATTAAAACATAAATAAGTTCGTAACGAATTTTGATTTCCCCGAGTGGATAATTTACGTTCGTTTCCCCCTGCTCAGCACTTCTCCCCCTTATACGATATGCACGCACTTCTACAATGGTTCCACAAGCAATAAGGTGCCTTTTTCAAGAACGAAAAAGCCATAAAATTACAATTTTCTTATTTTTACATTTCGTTTTGGCTTCCAAACACAACAGAAAAATAACCTAAAGTTGCAAGGTAATAATGGCTCCCTGCACGAATGTGTTTTTATATCGCGAGTTATAATTCCCATTGGCTGCTAGTTTCTTTTCCCTTAGGTCGAGTTCGCAAATAAAATTTTTAGAATGGCGTTCGTTCCACGATAAGATCTCATCGCGTGTTGGGAACCGGCACGGCAGGGTACATTAGCTCGATGCTATCTAAAAAAAAAATAATTTACAATCCAATCAAAGAAGGCTGTGCAATAAAAGGAGATGGTACACACTAATTTAATGTGATGCATTAGAGCAGTCATAATGAAAGCCATGCACGGCGATATGTAGCAACAAAACAAAAAGCCAGTATACAAGTCAACATGCAACACATGCAGTTTATATTATATTTCCAGTTGACTTCAAAAAAAAACAGCATAGATAGAATTAAATTTAGAGAGTGCCTACCACTTGTTTCCAGCATGGCGAAATCTTGCAAGAAGGTACCTGTGCACAAATCCAGTTGTCCTAGATGTAACGAAAGAAAATTTTTAACAAAATTCCCACGTAAATTATTAATCTATGGATGGTTAGAGCTTAAGTTCCAATCAGTGCTATAAATAATACACATAAAATGTATATATGCACAGCGATATAAGTTTATCAGCCAGACCAAGACCGAGATTCCCGACCATTGTGTGTTTAGTGACTGCGAAATTTATTGACTTCTTAATAGCTTTACAGCTGCCGAGCGAATGGGCCGAATGGAGTACATAATTCATCAGAAAGCCAACAAAAGAGGCATGTAGATATAATATTAATTGCAAACTACACCTATCAGGGAGCAATTTTCATTTATATGACGTTTTTTTTTTGTTTTTTTGAAGAGCACTGTCGTGCGGTGTCATAAGGAAACAATCTGTTCAAAAATATGCGAATGTTTACGATAAGCGTATAGTAAACACTTCTTTTCATTCATTCACAAAAATTCCAAGTATAAAAAGTGATAATTACAAAGTGAATGAGA
>QYTT01086461.1:4601-15627 GCA_006980735.1 Dasypogon diadema
GAAGCCGGAAAAATCGAGTGTCCACCAAAAAACACTTGTAAAACTAAAAATTCGCAACCGATCGGGTCGTTTTTTGGCTCAAACTGTAGCTGATAGACGCCCCTAAAATGTTGGTGTGGTAGGTTGACAAAATCTAAAATGGCGGACCCAATATGGCAGTTGAAAATCAACCGGTTTGCACCAAATTTGGTGTACGCCCCACGTATTTATTAAACGTTTCAATTAAAAAACGCTTACGAGTGAAATTTTTTACCAAAATGTTAATACGAAGAATCAACACGGGTGAAAAATAGCAGGGCGCTTTCAAAAATCTACAGGGGGCGCTCGTGCTCTTAATTTCCCCACTGATTGTCATCTTAAAAATGGCACCGCTTTCGTGCTTATCTTGTTACGTGTGTGTACAAGCAATTCGACCAATTTTAGCAAGTTTTCAGCTTTCTAAACAAGTAATTATATTGTGGAAAGGATGGTAATAGTTTATAAAAGCTCCTTTTGCCATTTCTTTTTGATACACTTTTTCCTAAGCAAAAAATAGTAACTTTATTTCGTTTATTTATTTTTCCTACATAAAAACCACAAAGAAAAAAACGAGAACAGAATAAATACAATCGATTAATTATTAAAAACAAACGTCAAAAAATTAATTTACTAATAATTTAGAAACCGAAAGATATTAACAAAAAATGATCCAATTGGTTGCAAAACTTGTTGAAATACATCATAGGGTGAATCCTACTGACGACCCAGCACCGCGGTACGTATTCCATATTCGGGGGCGGCGGAGCCGCTGCAGACGATTTATCAATGACTACTTTTACAACCACGAAGTTATATAAATGACAATATGGGCCTGTTTAAAAATGCATTTTCTGCAGTCGACTACAATTTCTATGCGTATAATTAACGTTTATGGATATTTTTGTAATCGTGATATGGAAATATCATATATCTATGAAAATAGTATTTTCTGTTAAATATAATAGAAATTTCTTCATTTACATAGTTCACTACACGTGTAGAAGTTGCAGTACTCTACAGAAATTGCAATTATGAAGAAGCCCACACTCTCTGTACTATAGAAGGGCCTGTTCGAGAATTCAGCTTCTACAGTCAACTGCAATTTCTACGCGTTTAGATAACTTATATGGATAACAATTTTTCTATTAGTGGAATCAAAATCCGTGTAAAAGGAGAACTTTCTGTTAAATATTATCGTTATTTTCGTAAAATTTCTTCATTTACATAGTTAACTACACGCGCAAAAACTGCAGAGGACTGCAGAAACTGAATTCCCGAACAGCCCCATACTCTTCTAAAAATGTCATAATTTAAATAGTTGGCTACATGTGTAGACGTTGAAGTCGAATATGCAGTTTTGAATAGGCCGTTAAATACACACGTAGAAATTTCAGTCGACTGCAGAAACTGAAATCTTGAACAGATTTTATGTCATACATGATATACACGATGTTGACTAATATTTAGAAGACTTTATGCAGTTTTTTATTTATAAACTGAATCAAATCCTCAAAACTGCGATTTAAAATTAATTTGAAGAGAACTCATTCACAAAGCGTGATAACAAGCACAGTGAATTCTGTCTAAACATTTTTCACGTCAATTATTTTTTTAACAAATAAATGTGTATTATACCCTAAGTGTCAATGCAGAAAAGCATTTGTTATTTACATAAGTAGTTTACTCCTGAATGCCTTATATTACGTGTATGTAAAAAACCTAAAACTGTGTAGAAATTCTATTTCACACAGCCCAAAAAATTTTTAAAAATTATTTTCAGGTTCTTAGATGATACATAATACATGTCTAAAGTACGGAATAAACCCCGACGCACCCCGGCGCGGTAGCGGTATAGTGCGACACATTATATTAAATGAGACATAACAAACTGGAAGCGATACGCCTGTCTGGTACGCGGTCATTGTCGCGTTCAATTTTGTAATCGCTGCATGTTGCATTTTAGCGCGTACTGCGTGCGGTTTGTGTGTACTTTAATTACATAAATAGCGAGTTGCTTGGAGTTATTAGTCTTACCTCTACCGTTGGTCTACGTATCGCTGAACACGGTAGCGGTAGCCGTCGGAATCGCGACCACACCCGTGCCGGTGTGCGCGGGCTTAATTGGCAGTTTAGTTTACCGCGAATCTGTCATATTATAATTTAGTAATAATATATACATATATAATATACAGGACTTTATACATATTTTTAATTGTATGACTATAGATTTTACTTGTAAGACTTTAATTCATACGTGCATGAGTGATTTTAGGTATGAGTTTTACCTTCTAAAAACAATCACTGGGAACCCTAGCACTGGTGGTGGGGAAATTAACACTTTTGTTAAAATAATAAAAGTAATAAGGGGTTTATGTGCAAATGTCGCCATCAGTTCCTTATGCGTCTCATATCCGAACCGAGTACAAGATTTCTTCCCCTGAAGAACACATTACAGATAACAGCTTTTCGCGAAGCTCTTAAACAACTATCACTTCCGTTTTGGTAATCTATATCATTCCTTTTCTTATCTTTTTCCCAACACGAGAAGATCAAGCTTATGGTGAGGATACCTCTCGACATTAAAATGAAATACAAAACAAAATAATATGAAAGTCTATTCAAAATAAATACCTACTCAAAAGAGGACGAACAACGAATTAATAACCAAAAAAAATAGTCCACTTTAAATAAAACTGATGCTCGTTAAAAGACAGAAAAAAATTCTCCTTACTGTTTCTTTTGTATTTATTATTATTTAATTAATAAGTGTGAAGTGTTAAGAATACCTACTCATTTTTTATGCTTCGATTTAATTTAAAAAAAGTGTGATTCATTTGACCCCTCGAGTAAGAGTAAGAATTTCACATACAAAACTTTTTTTGAATCATTACTATGTATAAATATGTCACCTCCTTTTCATAAAACTGGATGAAATGTAGCCTATGTTACCTTTCCAACAATAAAAGAATTTTTAAAAGTCGGTTCGAATGTTCTGAGTATTATCTCAAGCAGACTCATAAGCATAATCTTTATTATATTAGTTTAGATTTACTTTCTAACTATCTAAACTCCAAAAAGATAAATGTAATTAATGAAACAGTCAAATATACACTTTTGATATTTAATTAAAAATTAAATTTAATCTTCTCTGAAATTATCTCTTGTCTACGTACGTGACCTACTCTTAGGTATTTTGTCACCACATGTTTGCATATTGTTCGCACGTAATGTCAGCCTAATTACGTACAGATAAATGTTTTAATGCATCTTCACTCTTATATTCCACAAAAGAGGTAATAAGTTCTAAAGTATGATGAAGGGTGTAGAGACTGGTTAGAATAGGTTCAATAAACATTAGCAAAGTCATCAAAGTCATTAGCAAGTTATCTTTATATCGCCAAAATTTTACCATTCCAAGTGTACTCCGCACATACCAAAGCAAAAGTTGTTCACTCTACAGATACTTAACCCAGATGTTTATTCATTTATATTATAACTTATCACCTTAGATTATCAAGATAATAAAACACTTCAACTAAGTGTTAATTTAAGGCTCTCAAAACTCAGTTCATAAAATTTTAAAGAGTTATGAATTATGGCCGTGGTCTTGATTTTTTAAATTCGCAAGTTTTAGTAAATCTGTCCGGCTTTCTAACTGATATAAAATTGTTAGAAATCTGATTAATGATTTTTATCTTTCCAATCTAAAAGTGGTCAGTGCTACCTTTATTTATTCACAGTATGTACATATATTTAATCTATAACTAATACAACGTTCTCTTTATGATAAATTTTATAAAATCATTTGTATAGATCGAAGTGAGAAATACTTTGTAAATGTTTAGCTAATCCATCAGCCAGACGCGATGAGTATTTTTTCCCAAACAATTCCAAAGGATTCTAAGTAAAAACTAAAATCATTCTGAACTTTTATTGATTATTTACCACTAAAATTGAACACACTTTGTGCCTATTGTAAATACCGTTTTACGAAACAGCGAAACAAAATTCTAATTTTGAGCGAACTAGAAAAATCTTCAACTACTATTCAGAAGCAAAATAGTTCGGGAATTTTCGTTTTTATTCTTCATAGAAAGGCATGTGAGATAGGTGGATGTATGAGCCGTCAACTTTTACAACCCCATGAAAAATATATTTCAAATTACTCAAATTACACTTATATGCTGATTTTTACTAAAATTGGAAAAGGTGACTTATGCCACTTTCAAAATAAACGGCTCATATGATATTCTAAATTAAAGGGAAATTTATGCAAGAAAAAGTGCATGTTAATTACAGCGCTTTTCAAGAGATTTGCATATTTATTTGAACAAAGGGTAAAAAGGCCAAAATTTTGACCTTAAACGAAGAGGAGGAGGAGACTGAGTACTTCGAGAAAATAAACTTTCACTCATCATAGATACACAGCTACTGTGCATAAATCTTTCAGAGAAATTGGGTCTACACGGAATTGTCTGTCAAGAAAAAGTTTTCAAACAAAAGTTTTTTATTGATCTTCTAAAAAGCTTAAGTAGAAAAAGTTTTTTCGACTTACTACTTTGTGTAGGAAGTCATTTTAGTACAAAACATTTATATCATAAATTAGTGGATATAATAATAAAAATATTAAAATAAAAGTTTTGGCAGTAATAAAAATAATTTTTTTTTGAAAATATATAAAATAATATATGGAAGAAAAGACTAATAAAAGAGTCTAGCGAAAAATGAGAAAGAGCTAGAAGCGGCCTCTAGAATCTAGTATAGATAGTGTATGGCACTAGACTCGTACACATACTCATATCTTTTTAGTGAGCTATACGACCTTCGTCGTAAAAAATAACCAGGATTGCCTTGCTCCCATACAATTTTTTGGAGACCTCTTTGTCTCGTGGAGATCTCTTGCTGGACACCCAAGTTTAACTGGAACACCTTGTGTAAAATTGTGTTTTGTTTCTAAAGTGGAAAGTCTTTAGTAGATGCATTAAGTTTGCCACACAGATACTTTATTAAAATCATAATACCATGGCAGCAAATTAACCAAGTCGGACCACTCCTTCAGAGAATTGTCATGTGAACACTGCAATTTTTTTATTTGTTAAATGAAACTCTGTATGTTCTAGAAAATCCGCGGACAATTCATTACTTACTCCTTACACTCTTTTTTTCCCAACATCTAGGAATTTAAGGTATTACATAATTGACTTAAACCAAACATAGGTTTTTCCTATTAGTTTTATTCTAAGAATGTAATATATTTTCAAAATCAAAGAAATTCCCCAATTTAAACAAAAAAAAAGAAACTTAATGAGCACGTGTGTGGTTTTAAATGAAAGGAGGAGATGATCTTCTCATGATGCTATAATAAAATATAGTAGTTGCAGAACGAGGGGTTGTGCAAAAGCGCAGTTTAGAGGTAGAAGGGGTGATATCTCGGGAACTAGGCAAGATATCGGTACATACATCGGTTTCAAAAAAAAGGAGAAGATAACTCTGCTTCCATTATGGTTGATCTCGAGTTAGTGATCATGAATATTCGAGTTGAGTTGAATTGTGTTAGATCCAAGTAAAGTCCACGAAGAAGGTCAGGTTGAGTTGAGTTTAGCTGCAAATGTTAATGTACCCTAGATGCGTAACGCATACAAATATTCATGATACCCAAAAGTAAACTATATTGACATTATTGGGAGAAGAAAAGAAAACGTTTAATAGATGTTCGTCCGTCTGATGTGCATGCGATGTGCGTTATCTCGAGAACGTCTTAAGTTATAAACTTGAAATTTTTTACACAGATACGATAATGAAAGATGAAATTCGTAAATGGGACAATTTGGACAACTTCTTCATAGGGTTGCCATATAAAATTTCCAACCTCCAAATAAAAAATCGATATTTTCCTACTTTAGTAAAACCTAAATATCCTGTTTTAAAATGAACCAAATCTGCCAAACCATTCAAAGGGCTGCGATATGAAAATTTTATTTATTAAAGTTAGAAATGTACACTCTAAAAAATTTTAGTGTAATTTTACTATTATTATAAGGGGCATCTTTTTACCTTCTTTAAGAGTAGTAAAATTACACTCCTAAATAATTACTTCAAAAGTTTGTAAAAATAAAAAAAAGCAGTTAAGTTTACATTAGATATTCTCAATTTTAACCTTAATGAAATGCGAAAATGCAAATTTCTGTATGCAATTTAATATAGGCGTGTAATTACACTTTGTAATAAAACAACAATTTGGTTTATCTTCTTAGTTCTGTATTTTTGTTAAATTTGTATTCCATTTACAAGTATACTTATAAAAATATAATTCAGTACATTCTTATGTTATATATATTTTGAAATTATTAGAGACACGGAATAAGTTTTAATAAAAACCGAACTAAAAATTCCAGAGTTTGGGTTAAGTTTTTAGGGAACATTATATTGAATGCATAATAATAGGAAATTATTTCCTTTAGTCCTTGCATGAACTCTAAACTTTTGTAAGACTTCGTTAAAGTTTTTTCAAAAAATATTTCAATTGCCATGTTTTAGTTTTCATTTTCTGGAAAAAACAAAACATTAAAAATTCATTAGTTAGTAAACATACCCACTATAGCCATCCATGACCTATTAGTTGGAATTTGCTATATAATTTCCTCCAAGGGTACATCAATCTATAAGAAGTTTAAATGGACAGACGGTTATAAATTACATTTAGTAATTCTAAAGCAAATTTGTTGATATAACTTATATTAAACACTTTGAACAAAAGTTCAGGATCCTCGTTGAAATATTTTGTTATCCCTTTTCCACTCGTGTCTTCTAGTTACTAAAATTACTATATTTTATTAAGTTTATTCTCACAATTATATACTTCAAACCAAAATGCGTGTCAACTGTTCAAAAGCACAACACTAAATGGAATGTAAACATAAGCGCATGACTTTACACCATAATAGCATGACTTTCCACCGCAAAGGTGTAATTTTGCACAAAAACGATGTGAAATTACATGAAATTTTCGCGTTTTTGTGAACTACATTCATAAAAGGTTCAAACGCGCATATTTTGGCTTAAAATTACATCGCTCTATGTAAAATTCTATAATTACGCAAAAAATATGTAATTTCTTTATTTTCCGTGTCATTTACGCTAAAATTGTGTAAAAGTTAAACATTTTAAACAAGCAATTTTACAATCATTTTTTAGAGTGTAAATTTTATTCAAAAGTTCTTGCAATCGTCATAAAAATATGCATATATAGAATTTCGAGGTCACTGATTCCGAATATAGAGGCGGATTTCTTAGATTAAAAATGGCGGATCCAATATGGAAAAATTCCAAATATATAGGATTTTAGGGTGGCTGATTATGAATTTGACATTAATTTTTTATAACTCAACTTTAGTAACTCGCTGATTTCGAATGTAGAGTGGAGTTTATAGAACTCAAAACGGTCGTTCTAATATGTTGGACAGGGTTTTTCTAAAGGTCAACGAAATGTTCATGAGATGAAAAATGTTATGGTTTTTGGGGTTGCTGTTTACGAATATGACATTAGCTTTTACAAATCCAAGACGGCGCATTCAATATGGCAGACATATTTTTATACCCTAGATGCAGGGTATTATAGCTTTGAGCAAGCGTTTATAACGCATAATAATATTCATGTTACACCGTAATAAACTGTACTGCCATTAGTGAGAGCGAAAAAATCGTTTAATAGATGCTGGTCTGTCTGTTCTTCCCCATTTAGTGAAATTTAATAATCCTGGTAGAAAATGAGGCAAATCGGACAACTCCTTCAGAAGGTTGCCATATAAAATATTTAATTTCTTACTTATTATATTAAAGTCCTTCTTTCCAGTGAACTTTTAAGAATTCTCTAAATTTTCCAACTTTATAAGGGTAATTAATTGACCATTATGATTTACCCTCATCTCCTTTTGATTAAAATAACTATTGTACAACTGTCGAGTACCCAACCTGCAAATTAAAATATCTTCAAAGATTTACAACAAATGTAGCAATTACCTATACCGGATCCCAGGGCCGTAGCCAAGGAATTTTTTTCAAGACACTCGCGAAAATGGGAGGGCGAAATAAATTAATACCATCCGGCAAATGTGACAAACAGTACTCTTTAATAAGTGTAAACTTCCGAGCAAAACTCTCCTTTACACTTACCAATAATAATACTAAAATAAAACTGCCGAGATCTTCACAAATATAAATCCTTGAAGTCAGTAAAATATTTTTAATTTTGTCCTGGCGAATGTAGTCAAAATTCTTATATTGGCCAGTGGGTTTTTCTTTACCTTACCCCTTAACGCAAGTTGAAATGAATAATTATGTGTCTATAAAGCCATAAAGTATCAAATTTTCCTTATTCATATTACTTTAGTTTTACGCTCAAAGGTTTTTTATCTCCCCTTCTCCAAAACAAAATAGCTGGGTACACCGTAAATGCATCATACATTCATAGTGTTTATTTTCCTTGCTGTAGAAAACAGTACAGGGTTGCCACTCAATGAAAAAATTGTATATTGAAATTTCATAAAAATTGCAGTAGAAATGCAGACATTAAAATAAAATAAAAATAATGCCATCAAGAGTATTTTATTACAGAGCCGCTTTATTAATAAAAGAGCTTTCTCATTTTGTATTTAATTTATCATGTAATATTCTCTTAAAGTTCTCGCGTCAACCACCGGTGGTTTGCGTCGGCGTGAACGTGTTAACAAAACTTTATCTCTCATTAATATGTAGCTTTTTGCAACGAGAGCTTTAGAGATTTTGTCCCCTTTTTCTTTATTTAATGGTAAAAATTTACTTTTATTGCTTACTGCATTAGAAAAGCTATAAGCAGTATAGAGACTTCTATTTCAAAAATTCAAACAAAAAATTTCAATGATGTGAAACCAGCTATAGATTTTTATGATTGATGGGTATGAAAGTACATTGGATTTAAGTTAGGTGACCGTGGACCACGCGATCGGTCCACCGCGGCCAATCCATTTTCCTTCAAATCTTTGATTCAACTAATTTCTCACGGCGTCGACATAATGGCACGGAACACCATCATTTTGAAATAACATATTTCTTCATGTTTCTAAATCAACATCCTCTAAAAATTCATTAAGGTTTTCTGTCAAAAACTGGAGATAGGACTCACCATTTAAACGATCTGATAATTGAAACGGGCCTATCAACTGCCCTTTCACTGGAAGAGAATTTTTTCCGTCGTTGTCGGTTATGTGTCGAAAGGGAAGGTCGACATTTTGAAAACTTTTTGTAATTTTTAACAATAAAATAATTATTTTTATTTAATTTTCACTTTTACTTATTTCTACTTCCCAATTAAAATTGTTAAATTTTACACTTAGTACAATCTGACTTGAAATTTAAGTATAATGCCGTTGAGATAACTTGATAAAATTTGCACCACGTAAAGTTGATGAACTAGCGAAGTTTTCGAACTAGTTTCTAAAAAAATTATGGAACTTTTTTCTTAACATTGCCATAGAACATTCAAGTTAGTTTTTGTTTTGGTAAAAGAAAAATTTCAACATTATTTTTTGAGACAGTGGTGAAGTGTATTGAAATAAATGTTTATAAATACAACAAGTGCACTGTTAAGCCATTTCGGAAAAAAACCAAGTGCCTATCTCACTTACGACGACCGCTATGACCAAAAAGCCCTTACAACACGTAATTAGTGGAAAATTTCGAAAAGTTGTAATAACTCGAAAACTAAGAAAAATCGAAGAACATACATGGGGTTGATTTGGGTTCCCCGAGGGTCGCTCTACCTCCAGGCTTCCGATTATCACTATTTTTTGGGACACCCTGTATAAAACGACACTCGACTAAATGTCATAATTCTGCAAAGAAACGTAATAAAAGCAAAGATTTTAACAGGATGCGACTCAGGTGAAAGGGTTTATATACCCAATATCCCCTTAATCCTTGATAAATTCCCCTTCAATTTTGAACGCGTACTGTTCCCGGTAATGTTTTGCAATGACCATAAACAAAGCGCAGGGCCAAACGCTGCGCGTTGCGAGCGTGGACCTCAGCCTCAGCTGCATCTTGCATGGCCAGCCCTATGCGGCTCTCTCGCGCGTTAGCAGCTCCATAAATAAATATTTACATACGTCACTGATGGTTCTACGTTGTTTACCGATAAACTTTGTTATGACGATAGATTCAGAAAATAAACTAACTTCACTAAGGCTACTAAATTAAAAATAGGTATTCTTTTTTATTGTCTTTGTTTTTCAAAAACAACATCGCTACATATTCCTATGGTCCACGTGTACGAAGTTGCCGGCACAGCTAGTTTAAAATGAAAAATTTTATGGTGAAATCAGTGTATTACTTTTGTATGTAAAATGCTTGGAATAAAATCTTAGGCTAATTTAATCTTTCGAGAATTGATAATAGATAATTAGAAATTACAATTAAGGATTAGTTGATACTTCACGTTTCAAAATCCATATTTTGTTTATAAAATTTTTTAATTTTTGTATATGTGTAAAGATTAATTATTGTGAGGTACTTGAGGTGGTATGAATCTTTTTGCAAGAAATATTAAGGAAATCTATATAGATTTTTAATTTTATCAAAAGCTCTGTTATTTCCTTCAGCCGTAATAAGCCAACGTTTTCACACATAATAAAGAAGTGTTTTCTGTATGATACAGAATTTTTTGAATAGTGTGTTGCTGCCCTTATCGAGTCAGATAATAATATCACATACATAAAGCATGAAAGTTGAATTAATCTCATTAGATCTTTGCTACATAATGGAATATTTTGTGTCCTACTTTCTATCCTACACGTGGCTAAATTATTTCTAAGAATAAAACAACACGAAAGAACTTTCCCCCTTTATCGGCGAAAATACGAACCTCCAATGTCCGTTCGTCTTGCATAAGTGGAGTGTTGTAAGGTTCCAAAAGCTTAGATACTTGACCTATATTTTATATTCAATTAGGCAATGGGGTTATACCCTTCATTTA
>QYTT01086462.1:0-11277 GCA_006980735.1 Dasypogon diadema
CTGGAAATTAACATAACCGACATCAACAGTGGTTTAGACCGCCAACCAATATTACTGCATTGTGCCATTTTCAGACAGGTTTCTCCGGTTCATTAAATTTAGGGATTTCATGAGTTGTGGTGGTAGGCGCACGAAGGATGTGATGCCTATGGGCACCACCATAGTGTCTAATTTACTTATCCATGGTGGTCCGATCTTGGAATTTGAGCAGGCCATTGCTCGGTAATCAATCAATGAAAAGCCACAGTTCGAATGGGTGACCACCGTAAGGTTGTTTTTGTTTTAACTTTTCAGAAATAGGAAACTTCGTAGCTCCCACATTTGGCTCTGCCTCTGCTTCTGCAGCTGTCCCATATCGTTGTCGGGCCAAATAATTTGCTAGCGTGTAATAAACCGAAGTACTTCAAAAACCACTGCCTCCCACAACATCTCACCCGACCATTCTTTAGCAAAGAGGTTTGCACCTGAGGACGTAATAACTCCGCCGCAGGATACAATTTAAAAAGGGAAAAAAGCATCTTGGATTTGCGAAACAAATGTGTGGGCGAAATGTGGCCAACCGCTCTTTTTTTTTGCTTGCTGAGCGTCGTATGCGTTTATTTTCTGCATTTTGTGGAATTTTCATATTTTTTTGTCCGGATTTTATGTCCTCGCAAAACTTGTGGGAGTTGAAACGAAAACCTGGGGAACCGCTGTTGTTTTATACCTGCGGCCCTGTCCACTTTGTGTGTTACCTTTCAAATTTATGATAAACGGATTTTTATCACAAAGTTTTGTTGCAATGACTGAACATAGCGAATATAGTGGTTGTCCAGAAGGGTTGAGAGAACTGGTCGCATAAAACTGTCTGATAGTGTCAGCGAGGGTTTATGTCTGCAGTGTACATACGTCGTCTTGGTTAAGTAGCCAACATGAATAGTAACATGCACCTGAGATTAATAAAATTGATAGCATGTTTTTTGTTGATGTGTGGAAAAATTGATATATCGTTATGTGAGTCCCTCCTTCTTTATTACGTAAAAATAATATTGTCGTTTTGCGACACCAGAAAATGAGACAAACGTAATTGGTGGCGGTGAAGGGGATTAATATCCTTTCCCTTGTGCATAAAGGGTGAAGGGATTTCTTATATCCTTTTAAATCTTGCAGTGGTGTAATTTCCAAATATTTTTATTTTGCTATGAAGTTGTTTTACTGCGCTTTTGACATATGGATACACTTTAATGCTGTCAAATTCTTCTTTTATGGCCAGTCTTACGGAAAATAATGATCTTAATTTTAATTAGATTACCTGCTTCAAAGTAATTTGGATTCCGGGATCACTTTTTACTTCTAAAGCTTATAACTGTCTTAATATCTTAAATGTACTAGTTGTCCCAACTAACAATTTTAGTGCTCGACACTATGCGTATGTGAATCGCCACGAAAATGTGGTTAAGGACACGTTATTAATACTTATTTTGTCACTATTATGTATGCTGAGACCTTGTAGAGGTAATCTGAAACTGCTTGATACGTAGCCGTGGAAACTATATGTATCCAAATGTTACTGATTATTTGATACTTCTAGAATAGTGGTTGCAACTGTATTGTAGACACTTAAGGGTATCTGTCACTTTGAAGAAGTTTAACTTTTGGGATGGTTCCGGTTTCGTCACTAAATTATGCCACTAATGAGTGGTGAGGGCAAAGATTTTCTTTTCAGCAATAGATACGTTCCCTAAACCTTATTCAAAGCACTACTCAGTATCTCAAACCCCGTAGTATAATTCGTAACGTTCCAATGCCACTTTTTAGTGGATGGTACTTTAGCGTAAGTGGTTTTTGCAATCTTTAAGTCACTGCAACGTTATTGTCCTGTTATGGTATTGGTAATTTGTTCCACATTGCCAATGAATATGGCAGTCATTATTCTTTAAGAATTTGAAGAATTATTTAAAATTACAGAAAATTCAGAAGTTAAAAAGTTGTTATTATAAAATGAAAATTGCTAAACCTAAATTATTTAAGTTTCCAAATGCACTATAAAGTGGCGAATGGCTGAATAAGGTAACATGTGATACCTTATAATAAATTCCGCTACTAACAAGTGTATTTTAAAATATTTAAGTGTTAATTGAAACTATATCTAGTTTATATCACTAAAAGGTTGCATTTGTCACGTAGCAATACCTTTAGTGGAAATTACTGCCACTTTTAAGTGTTATGTTTTAGTAATGGAAACTTCGTAGTGCCGGCATGAATTTCGCTATTTATAAATTAATACTAAATTTGAAAACTGAACATCTTTGAAAACTTTTTTCAAAATAAATGATTTCAGAGCAATTTCCAACAAAAATACAAATGGAAAATGAAACAGTCCTATACATATTTTACATCTTAAAGTCCTAAAATAAGCGATGGAAAATGTTTAAAAAAATCTTAGGTTTAAAATTTAAATAATTTTGTGATATTTTTAGGGCTTTTCTGAAGGGACATGCATTTTTTCGAAGTACAATATCTATTTTCACCATAAAATTTTGTTTGCATTAACTTTTAGCCTCACGAAGAGCCCTTTCTTCACCCAAATTAGTAATAATTTTTTAATTTAGAAAATAATTATGTCTTCTTCAAAAATTTCGTAATTGTATTGTACCTTCGAAGTGTATACATCGGAATTATTTATGTATGATTTAGAATTTTATTGAAAAGATTAACATATGTACATCTCTGATAAAATTTTTTCAATGTATAAGTTCGAACGTAGCAATTTTGGTTTAGAAAACGAATGTGATACGTATAGTTTCTCATTTTGTTAGTAGTAGTAGTTAGCTAAGCTTATTTAGTTGATTTTCTTCTTAGACGATTATTAACATCTAAAAGACTATTGAGCCTAACGCATTCGGAAAGCTACTGTCGTTAAGTTCATTTTTCTCTCTATTATTGCGACGGCAGTGTACCTTCAATGGACCGCAAGGTATTAATGTGTATCTGACTTGTATTAAATATGGAGTAGTGCGTTCATCGAAGCATTAATTTAAACTCGTAGGGGTCAATATTTCTGCAATATTTTGTGGATATATATTTTTGAGGTGTTATCTATCACCTTGCAGGTTCACGTAGTTGCATTCTCTTCCTAATCGTCTAATCTGTGCTATCTTCATCATAGGGTTGTGCCTAGGGAAGACTTCGCTTCAATTCGTAGGAGATTTAAATTTCTTCTTATGCTTCTTCTTCGCCCAAAGAAGCTCAACTTCTTCTTATTTTTCATTACTTCCCTGGACGACAACCATCAAATTTCCGAATCCTTCATGTGTAACGATAGGTCTTAACATTTGTGTTTCACATGACGATATCGATACCAATTCCGATCGCGTTACTAGGTCACTAAATTAATAGATATCTTATGTATCTGAAGTGAAATCGCTTGTTTTCCATGTTTTTATTGCTCATTTTATTGTGTGTTGCTCTTCTAACATAATTCCTAATAATTCCTAATTTTTCCTTACCTTCAAGGCACACATAAAGAAACACCATATTGACTCAGCCTGCAGACAAAATTTTAACGCATTGGTAAACTTCATAAATATTCAACAAAATTGGTAGCACCTGTTTCACAGTATAAACTTATGCCAAATATTTGGCTTAAATGATAATCAGAATTCGGTTTAAGTGACAGCTTAAATTTGAGTTGTGTGTTATACCCCAGACACATGGCGTACTCGAATGATCATTTTGACGTCAAAATGGCGTAGCTCTCGGGCTGCTTGTATGGAATTTTAAACAAATCGTAATTCCTTGACGTCATAATGATCATTCGAGTACACCGTGTGTCTGGGGTATTATCTTTAGCTAATTTTTAGACTGACAGCATTAAATTGACGTTAGAGATATTACACTCATTACTTGTGTATGATTGGTGACAGCATTTCTCATTTCGTCGAGTAGAAACCGAGAAACATCAGTAAATTGTCAACACAGACTCCGCTGCCCACGTGGCATGGATCACGCGCCACGGTGCTGTGCTGATATTGCTGATATCGTAATACCTTGACTAGATATACACCTAGCATTCATGTCTCCTTAGGCCTATTTCACCAAAAACTTTGCAACTTTTCACTCTATATTTTTCTAAAACAAAAATCTATACATATAAATCAAACTGAAGTGGCTAGAGCCTATAGCTAGGTCTATTCGCTATTATATAGGTTACTTACACATAAACAGCTGTGTTTAGGATTTTTGCTTATTTGTCTGTCTGTTTGTTTGCGATAAACTCAAAAACGGCTGAACTCATAAAGATGAATCTAATTCAGTGTTACAGGGTTTTCATAGTAGGTTTCATAAAGTCTAATGTAAAGGTGCAAAAGTGAAATAAAAACAAATTTTTTAATTTTTAACATTATATATATAAAAATAAGTATCAAAGTCCCTTGTCTTCAAAATCGAACTATAGTACTTTAAAATAAAAATTATTGACATTCTTTCGTGCTTTATGTATATTCAAATAAAATATCACATCCGATTGTGGTACAATTCAAATAATCTGAGGAGTACCAATAATAAACTGGGTACGACCGATCTACCCACACTGCTAACCTCCCATTTGGCCATTTTGTCTTGATTTTGAAAAAATCAAGAAAGATTAATTGTTATAAAAAAAGCCGCGAATTCAAATTTTTTGCAAACCTTATCAGGTGTTCATTATGCGTCGAATGAAATTGGTCCCGAGTCGACATCACTTTTTGTTCTGGAGATATTTTGAGACGAAAGAAAATTCACGAACGTACAAACATACGACATAGACATCTCTCTAAGAACGATGGATTCAGACTCTAGGGAACCTCGAAACGTGGAGATATATCGAAATTTTCAATTCGAATTTCCTGCAATTCTTATCTGTAAATGTGAATTTTGTAAGATATTTAATTCAATTGGAGATTTAAAAATTAAGAAAAGTGGAAGCTTGCTCATCAACACTTAGAAATTTTGCTGCACTTTATAGCATTTTATATTTCTGTAAGAAGTCTAGAGCTAGATTTAGTTAGTAGCGTAACCAAGGTGGCGTTACCTTGTCTGAAATTTCTTGATGTGTTATTATTAATGCGTAGATTGCTGTGAATCCTTTAGTAGTAATATGGTGGGAAGTGCTTTCACGGCGATCACATTGGAACCAAACTAGCGGAAATCCAGGAAGAGGTGATGGAGTGATATCTTTCACTCCTTGTATCTCCACAAAAAAATTTGAAAATTGCTCCTTTCATGTATAGGAATTAAAAAACGCTAGGTACTTCGGAAAAGGCAACGTTATGGCTAATTTATAATTGCCCACATGCAATTAAAGCATCTGCTGTTATAGAACATTTATGGAAAAAATTAGCTGAACGAGTACACTATAGGAAGTATTCAAATAAAAGAGAATATAAATTAGCCCTTGAAGAAGAGTGGTATAAAATAGAGCCTTCTGAATGTAAAAAACTTGTGGAATCAATTCCAAAGAGGCTTCGAGCTATTGAACAGCAAAAAGGATACACGACAAAATATTAAAATATTTCATCGTTCAATTACAAGAAATTTGCCCGACTTTTACTGTGAGGTGGTTTTCCGATGAAACTGAAGTTGTTGTTTTTTTCTTTGTCGTTGTATTGTTTTAAGTTGCATTTGTCTACATATACATATTTCTCATCAAATGCTCAAATAGAAATAAATACATTTGAAAAACACTGTACGCATTTAAGAATAAAATTTAATCCCGAAAACGATTTAGATAGTTGCCCGACTTTCATTGTGAGTCACTGTATATAAAGAGGCTTAAATCGATATTGCTGAATTCCTAATTGAATGCTTCATAATCTACATTCTTCATACATGTGTAACATTTTCATTGCCGAACAGTGTCCAAGCCAATCAAAATAGTGAAAAAAAATAATTTTTATCATCTTTCCCTAGACGATAACTTTTTTCAGAATCTCATTCAATATCAGCACATCATATTTCATCAAACATTGAAGAGTTCGCCAGAGCGTAGAAAATTTTCCACTTCCTTATTTATCGTTGAGAAAAGTCCACTGAACTTTAATATTTACCACCAATAAATTCTTAAAATCCAGTAGAGCGGAGAAGAAATTGCACATGAAGAGTAGTGGAAAATTCTAGAAAGAAAAAATCATAGGTACGGAGCTATGCTCTAAATGTAATGGGTATGCTGTTCAGATTACGTTAATGGCAGCAACGACTGCAACGGGAGCAAAAATGAATCTCAGTTAGAAAATGTGCCATGAAACCAATTAGTTGGTTACAATGAGAACAAACAGGAAAAAAATCCAGAACTAACAACAAAAAATTTCAATTTCCTTGATGGAAAAATCTCTTTTGCTCTATATGAACACAGGGAAATGTCGATAGAATTGAACAATATTCCCAGAAATCTCACGGGAACTTTGGATTACGACGTGGATAATGTAAAATATCTATAGGAATATTGGGCTGCAAGAAAAGGCGAACCGTCAAGATTTATGTTTTTCTTCTTAAAGCAAACTCAAACCCTCTGTCGGATATTTCACTTGTCCTGGGAGAAGGCTACTTATTTAAGCGCAAAAATATTTCGGAAAAGGACGAAAAGAACATTTCCTCTGCATTTACATTGAATTTCCTTTTCAGCGTTATGTCAGTTCGTAGTATGATTATTACAGTTGACGACTTATAGTTCTGTTGCGGGAAAACTTGTAGAAAATTCAATTTGTCAGGATTCCAAAGTCATTTGCATAAATCAATTTTTATTTTTATCGTTTTTCAGCTTTCACTTACAAAAATTTTCAGAAAAAGTATTGTGAAAACAACAACCGAGGAAGGAGTGAATAAATTTTTGGTAACTTAAACCAATATACCATACTTCCTTCTACTACTTTCATGACTATGGAGAATATATTTCTACCAAATCACCATAAGATTGTGGCCAATTTCTCTAAAATATTTTTGTAGTTAGCATAAAAAGACCAGTTATTATTTGCTGAGATTATGAGATGGACGATTTTTGTTTTCAGAAAAGTAAAATAGGCAATTGGCTACTCCAAACCTTAATGTTTGTTATGCTGCTGGTATGATGCTGTGGGTTCAAGTCAACCTATGCTTGGATGCAGGTTCGTGCGACTTTTTAAGTAGGAACCTGAGAATTTGGACATTAGAACTGCTTCATGATAACTACACTATGAAGTGAGATACTAATGACCTTCATTACTTACCTATTTTTTGTAATTTTTACATAACTTTTATCCACTCAACTCACTAACCCTTGACTAAATAACTTTGTGCGTAAGAGTGTCGTTCGTGACGAAAGTGTGAAATGTTGGGAAGAGTTTCAGGGTAGTAAATGTGGATGGATTTACATGGAGTTTTTTGATTTAGTATGAGTGAATGGGGAGTTTTCCGATGGGGTAAAAAAATCTTAACGTTTTTGGGTCGTGTGTGATATTAAATTAGAGCTCTTGCTGAGTGCTATTAAATAGCATATTTTTTCTTCTTCTGTAAGAAACTTTATAATAGATTTTTTTTTCACCTGAATATCGTTAAAATGCGAATTTTTGAATTTGTGCACAGAGGGTGGTGTAGGTTGGTGCGGGGGACTAATTTTTCTTTTAAACGCTTTAGCATGATGTTTTACATATTTCATGGGAACATTTCAATTTTCTCTGTTTAACCTTTACATGGGTTTTGATGTGAAATAAATTTTTCCAGTTCTTTCCTGTAAAATTTTTTTACGTAGAAGTACTAACATTAAAGTGCTATAATCTTCTAAACTACTTATTGCAGAGAAAAAAAAACATTACACCACGACGTACAACAACGACATTACGAGAGAACGTAGATGCGAATTAATATGCATATGTTAGATAGATTATGTACCGTTATATGAATTTTTAGCATAAATCCAGTACAATTAACAGACAAAAAAAGCATTCAATTGATTCTACAACAGGAAAATTTATATTTTATATATATAAATAATAAATTATAGGTGTTATATGGTAAATCTCTGCACAATATTTTTCATTCTTTTACCATGATATTCTGATTTTAATAGTTTATATGTGTTGTAAGTTTTATCAATCTACTTTAAACATTTTTCGTCTTAGAAGAAAAAACGATGTAGAAGTTTCATATGGCAGCCCTATGAAGTAGCTGACCGGTTTAATGCATTTTCGAACTTAGTCTTGAAACTTGAATAAAGTATCCTTGTAGCAAAGCTCAACGCGTTCTCGAGCTCAATGGAGAGACAGGCAGACGGACGTCTATAAAACGAATCCTTTTTGTTTAAAATAATGGCTACATAATTTAATCCTTTGTATCTTAAATACTAAATAATAATAACTTTTTCACCTTTCCTTTATTTTAAATGTGTATTATAAAAGTATTCAAAATCGAACAAAAGTTAGACGGTTATTAAGAGAAAATCATTTTATTTAAAAGATTGCTTCATACGAATATTAATGCTGTATACCTGTATGTATTTAAGAAAAGTAGCGAAGGTAATGAAGAATTTCTCAAAAGTTTAAAAGCTGCCTGTCTATCTTCGTAGATTGCAATATTCAGGCTCTGTGGATAATGCTAACGAGGATATTTGCCGGAGCGTAGTATAGCTTTGACTTCCGTCTGAAAGACCATGGTGTACTTTTCAACGTGTAGGCCATTTACGCTATTATACCCTCACTTTAACTCTTTGATTCATTCATATATAGGCGTGGTTACCTCACCTTAACATTTCCTCTTTTCCTTAAATTCCCTAAAATCAAATCTTATTAATTTACGCCGCCTCTGTTTTTAATTTTATTTCTAGTTGGAGGCAACTGCATGCGGAGGCGCATGCCGCACGCCGGGTGGGAATTGTTACATGCATAAATGATTTAACCAACACTTAAAAGCTTCTGGTGGAAATACATGTGCTCCAGTTCAAATGACATTTGTTATAACCGTAATTCTGAATGTAAACATTGCAAAAGGTATGGTGTTTATCTCTTTCTGTTGTTCTAGTGAGTTGACTATTACAATTTTGTTCGTCGTGTTCAATTTGGTGTCGAAGAGAAATTGATTTTGATTTTTTACATATTGATGCATCCTTCTTTGGTGGATATTCTCTTTTATTTGGCCTTGAATACTCACTTTTCTTCTTGTTGTATTTGCTCGATGATGTCAACTGGCGCATGTGCTCTTCTTCTATTTTGGAGTGTAAATAGAGGCACATTGTAGGCTACAACTCAGACTGGATTCAGATTCGCATTGGAGCTAATATAAAGGCGCTTGTTCTGAAAGTGCAAATTTAAGCTGGTTTGAGGCTACATTTTAAATTACAGTGCATAGAAATGTAAATCCCTTCCCTTTGCCAAATATTGGTCCACAAGTGAAATACTCGATTTCACTTCTCTTTTGCACTTACTTTGGAGGCATTTTCATTCAAATCTTTTACCAATCCCGCTACCTATAAATAGTCCCTATCCTTCCAATCTCCTTTCAGTCCTTCAGGACTCATATTCCACTGAACTGAAGTGCAATTTAACACTTGTATTGAAAGTGTTCGATTAGTGTAGCACTGTTTTGAAGTGGTGTCGTAAAATCGTTGGGAAATTGCTTCCCTCCGTTCTTTCAGTGCATTCGAGTTGGAGGCACTGTAAATTTAAATATACTACTGCACCGTAGTGAGGTGTGCTCTCTTATTCTTTGGATTTGTCATTATTTTCGCTTTTTATTTAGTGTTTATTTTATTAGAATTTTATTATTGTCACTGATTTTGGTTTATTTTGCTTGTGTTATTTTATTTGCATTATTATTTTGTGCATTATCCTGTTCTCTTCCTTTTTTTGCTAAGCCACCAAGTGTGGACTTATCTATAGGTTTGTTTATATGCTTCAAAGAAGAGGTTACAGAGTAAGATCTCAAATCCTTCTTTATAGTAAGGTTTGCAGTTCTAACTTTGAGGCTGCCATAATTTAGAGTAAAATGATCGTTGTCTGTGTCAGAAGCAGGAGTTGATGGTTCCAAAGTAGCTATATGGCTAATGATAGGCAGGCAGATTCTGATATATAACTAGGGCATTACCCACAGAGTTTTTTCCACCAGTATAACATATTTTACAATCTTACCATTTTCAATGCAACGCAAAGTTTTCTAAATAAATATCATAAGAAGAATATGCACAAAATGGTATTGGATCCCACTCGTAAAAAGTCTCAGCAACACTCTTTTATTGCTTTGCAATAGATGCACGCGTACAAAAACTTTCCTATTGTTTTCAAGAATTCTGCAGTTAAGATATTATTGAAAGCTCAGAACATTTTATCTGTCATTCATTTCCATACAAACATAAATTTGCTGACACAGCGGAAATTTTTCCAGGATATTTGCCTGATTTGCATTCACTTTCGAAAAGCATCTTGTCGCAATCGCTCAAGACTTCTTCTATTAGAAAATTGCAAAAGCTTTTTCGATTGAATGGCGGAGTAAATTCACATAGAATGCATTCCACAGCGAAATGCGGGCTGAGTGGGTCTTGCACCACCAAATGGAATTCGATTTTGTCGACAATAACCGGAATAGAAGTGACAAAGGAAAACTAACGTCAACGTCACTTTGGCTATTCTCTGGAAAATAGGAACAAGAGGCCACACGCTAACGAAAAGTGCTCCTGAGGAAAATCACATCGTTGAAAGAAATAAACAGAAAAGCTTAAATCACCTTGTTTCACTCGCTCTTTTGGAATGTCCTGATACGTGTTAAGGGTGAGGAAAACCCCTTACAACAATTCGTGGTGGCGCTCAGTTAGTGCAAACACCACGCGCTAGTTTTCATCGGTTTTGCCCTTCGAGGAGAGAACAGAAAAGGAGCGGAACACCAGAAGAAATCCCATGTAACTTAGGTGAAGCCAAAAATTTTCTGAATGTGTGCGTATTTGACAGCTTGGGCCCAGAAATTTTCCATACAAAATCTCCTGGGTTAACCCAAACTGTCAATTTTTACACTGTAAAGTGGACCGAAATTTCTACGTGTTAGTGAGCAAATTGGCTTCACTTTTGCCTCGTTGTTTCCGCTCCTTTTCCGTTGTATGCTCGAAGGTTTTGCCATATTAAACCCATTTATAAAAAATAAAAAAAGGAGATTGCCAGAGGAGGAACAAGTTAAGTTCGATAATACTCAGTGATGGGGGAATTCGTCACACTACAGTCCTTCGATTGACTATCTAACAGCGTTCACTTCTCTGCAGAGCTTTAGGAATTTTTTGTATGTTGGATGACCCGATTCGAACCTTTC
>QYTT01086462.1:11297-24821 GCA_006980735.1 Dasypogon diadema
TAACCCAAACTGTCAATTTTTACACTGTAAAGTGGACCGAAATTTCTACGTGTTAGTGAGCAAATTGGCTTCACTTTTGCCTCGTTGTTTCCGCTCCTTTTCCGTTGTATGCTCGAAGGTTTTGCCATATTAAACCCATTTATAAAAAATAAAAAAAGGAGATTGCCAGAGGAGGAACAAGTTAAGTTCGATAATACTCAGTGATGGGGGAATTCGTCACACTACAGTCCTTCGATTGACTATCTAACAGCGTTCACTTCTCTGCAGAGCTTTAGGAATTTTTTGTATGTTGGATGACCCGATTCGAACCTTTCCATTTATCCCGGCACTGACTAACAGAAAATCATTCTTAAGCTATCGAATTGAATTCGATGTGCATTCACGTTGTAAGAATGACAAAGCTGATGGCTGGTGTATAATAACTTGACTGTTAGTCGAGATATTTTGACTCTTATTGTTGTCGATACTGAAACAAAGAAGCCAAAAAGTTTTTGTGTGTTTTGAATTGCTGCAAAAATACTTTACTTTGTCTTCTAAAGCAAATACCAGATTAACATATGCTCACGTATTTTTCTGTGATTTCACAGATTTTTCATTATCTCAGATACCGTAATTCACAGACATTTAACACTAGGTTTATTTGACGCATCTCGGATTTCACAATAGTGTATGATTAAGTTTTTTTATACCCTAGATGTAGGGTATTACAGCTTGAACGTTTGTAACACATCGAAATATTGATGATACACAAAAACAGACTATATTGCTATTAATGAGAGAAGAAAAGAAATCGTTCAATAGATGTCGGTCTGTCTGTCTGTTTGTCTGTCTGTCTGTCTGTCCGTCTGTCTGACCGCGACTTATCTCAAGGACGCCTTAAGCTAGATACTTGAAATTGGGTACACAGATACTTTATTAAAATTGAAAGATAAAGTTTGTAAATGAGCCAATTTGGCCAACTCCTTCATAGGGTTGCCATATGAAAGTTTTATTTTTTAAAGCCGTAAAACCGTGTAAATTGTTTTCAAAAGTTTTTGGGATCGTCATGAAAAGATGCGTATATAGGTTTTCGAGGTCGCTGACTGCGAATCCAGAGTCGGATTTCTTAAATTCAAAATGGTAGGTCCAATATGGTGGACAGGGCTTACTACATGTCACGAAATGTCAAATTAAAGCTAAAGGATACGTCGACAGGTTGCGGATAGTAGGACTGCCTGGAGATTTGGAGGTCAGCTGCGAGTTTGTAAGGTCAAGTAGCCGAGGACAATTAACTACAAACGCATCTTTTCTTCCCTACGTCTAGGGTATAACATGATTGGTCTAAACCAATTATAGCTTCTTTCCTTATTGTCATCTGACTATTTGATAATGATACATAAAATTCCTGCATTAAACCACGTAATATGTATCTATAACTTTTTCTCATTTCTTTTTTGTTATATTTTATGCACCAAACTGATAGGAAAGTTTCTCAATTAAATAAAAATAAACAAGTCTCCACACACTTTTAAAAATTTTTCAATGGCACATCCTGCAGATGTGACCTTCGTGCATTTCAAAATATCGTTGCAGTTTTCCTTCTTATAATCAAAATGAGTCAACTCAACAGCATCTCTCAAGAAATTGTCTCTCATTGTTTCCGCTCATTTTATCTGCCTAACATATCGCAACACATTATATGACCTGGCCTTAATCCCAGTTGGCATCCACACAAATGTGTCCATACATAGTTCGTACCTGAACTACATAACAAACTGGGTTAAGGGTAATGCCAATGGGTTGAGGTTGAACCAACCAAACAGCTCCTAGCACTTCTTGCAAAACAAGAGATTTTCCCACCACCCTTGAAAATAGTTAGCGAAAAGCAACAAGACAAAGCCTGAACGTTCGTCTTCAAGAAGAAAATCCACATGAATGTGGTCTGCAGTTTAACTCGTTTAGTTGCAGTTTTTTCGTACTTGTATGAAATCGCTTTGTGAAAATTTTATGAATGCCCTCCAGAAAGTGGAGGGTAAATTACCTTGACGGTGTGGTGTAGTGGAGTGGCCCCTACAGGAAATTAATTCATACGTGAAATGTATCCAAATGGTGGGTCTAAGTGCATCACTCATAAATGGAATGCAGGCAGGGGGCTCCTTTTGTTCCATTCTTTTCTTAAACTTGCGAATTGATGCTGTTCACTGCTGAGCTACTATTTGTATGATGATACAAAATATAACTCTCAGAGTTGTACTAGCATTAATCATGTTAAGAGTTTTCCAGACAGGAAGCGTAAGAGCTTAATTGAACTTTTCCTCTGGAATCCCAAATATAAAAATGAAAGCAACTAGCATCGTTTACACGCATCCGGTTATATATTTGTGATGGTGTTGGCAATTAAATAATTGAAGAACTAACTATTACGACACCGTGGAAAAAATATGTCTACTTCACACTAAGAGCACTCGGCAAACTTCACTTTAGATAGGCAAATACGGTTGGCCTTTTAAAAAAAATGATAACATTTTCATACCTTTAGTATGAGGATTATGTTCCCAATTATGTATATCAAAAGCATATTATGCAAAAATGTAGTAGTATTAGAGCTGACGAGTTATTGATGGCTTTTGTTTTATTAATAACTGCCTCTGGAACTGGACGCTCCCGTAATACCTGAACGTGATACCTGGCACTTGGCGGAGCTTCTAGAAAAAATTGGTCCTCCAGTGACGCCGACTACGAGCGGCTTGGAGACGGAACGGTGGCGTTCCTAACATTGGTGTCACGTGGTGCGGTAATTCATGGTATTTCATTCCTCTCTCTCCACATTACATAAAACATTTGATCGTTAAAGTAAACTAAAAAAGTCAAACTAAACAAGTTTTTAAATTAAGAAATTTGTCTGCCCCTCATTAACAGCTGCTGATTTTTGATACTACACTGGCTATTTCTATTTGTAGTGGAAAAATGTGGAAATGCTCTGGGAGCCAAGTCAAGAAAGAAGTGATCATTAAAAAAAGAGCGCACTGTTGTTAAATTGGCAAAAATTCAATTCGCTTTCAAACCTCGTTAACTATTCACATTTGCAAATATATGTACTACAATAGTAATAGGCGCAAGCGCAAGTTTGCAGGTTTGTTTGTTGTCAATTCTGATCCAACCCATTTCTCACACAAAATCTTCCCTCCAAGATTTGTTTGTGGTAAATAATACGAATCTAACTTTTATTTCCAATTAAATTCATACTCTCGGGCAGCAATGTCAATCGAGAAGTCCTCCGTTCTACGAAATCTTTTTTTAACTCTTTAACACCAAATTACTTACCAGGATTTTGAGTAATATCAAAATATCTGGTAACTTTTCTGCAAGCAACATCCATCCAATTGGAAGATCTCAAAGATTTTGTGCATTCTCGAAGAGACTAATTCTGGAGATTTTCGTCTTATTTCCATAATTACCTGCTTCCCTAAGCTCTTTGAGGATGTCCAATCATATTAAAAATAATAATTTTCCAGCTTCTTTTTAGCCTAGATTTCGTACAAAACATAACTGTACTACCGCTTTGATCAAGGTTTACTATGATATTCATATTCATTTTTATTCATTCACATTCTTGATACCGACAAATTCACATTACTTACTTTCCTGGATTTATCTAAATCCTTCTATAAAGTAAATCACAATCTTCTTCTACGTAAACATTTCCACAAGCTCAATATTTCGGTCCTAGAGTGCAAACTCTTTCTTTTCACCAGCAACAAAGTTCTCAAGTTCTCTTCCAAGTATTAGTGGCGTCCCTCAGAAGTCCATTTTGGTACCGAAGCTGTTTTCCGTGTTCATCAACGATATAAAAACTTCCGGTATCCAAGAATGTTTTTTCCATGTGTACGTAACTAAACATGTTATATCTATCTTGACCACTTTGCTTAGTAGAAGGGGTAGTTTTTCGTATCAGCGATGAACTAGCAGGGGTCTATTGTTGGGTTGTAGATATCGACCTTATATTGAATGCTTCAAATTCAGATTCTATTTATATTTACTGAAATACAGTTAATACTTCCTGCTTTCTACCAATTGTGTTAATGTGGCGATTTATCTAGATACCAGTGGTTGAGGCAATTCTAATGCTAGAAATTATGGCGTGCTTTCAACATTTGTTAGGTTAAAAAAAACACATCGTGTATCAGCCTACAGGGCCTCTTATCAGAGGTCGAAAAGTGGTAATTGCTAATGATTTAATATTTTATAGCTATATGAAATACAAGTGGACCTTCTGTGAGATAAAGACTGTAATAATTATTGACCATTTCACTAAACTCTTAGCTCCATCTCTCTCGAACCTATTTTGCATTGAAGTAAATTTAATTGTTGAGTAAGATAAGAATATCTAATGCAGTTCCAGCAGTTACCTGGAAACCAAAAAATCGTTTCTGCAAATAAGCTGAAGGTATTCAATTTGGATTGAAATCTCCCAATTTTACACAACCAAGTGAAGTCTCCATACCAAGAAATTTAGTGCCAGCACCACGTTTTGCCATTAGTCGGATACTCAAATAACTTGGCCAACACCCAAGATTCTAAGAGTGAGGAAATTGTTTGGTCAGTGGTCAAGGATATTGTTCCTAATTTGGAGGACTGCTTAAAGTCTTGAGTTCCTATTTGTGTTACTGAAGGTGCCAGTAGCTGTTTTGGTACAATTGTGGTCATACGCCCCTGATGCGCTTATACCAAGTGCACTCCAACAGAAATTGTGTTTTGTCAGCACTTTACCAAGTTATGCTCCTTTGGCGAGATTCTGACAGGGGTCAGAGTCGCTTGCTTTAAATTTCACACACATTCAGATGGAGTTAATTAAATGCTGACACACAGAAGATATGGTCAACACATTAGGAATGGACTCAGCTTGATTGAAATAGGGACCGGCTGCATTAAAATGGAAGTGCACTGCAATACGATGAAAGCTACTGGTATGACTAGCTGCCCCTCGTCCTGTGAAATGTTATTTGGCTAAATGTAATTAATGTCTACGATAAAAGCTAAAGTGAATTAAGAGAAAATGCAAATCTCACCCTTCTATGACTTAATTTTATTAAAACCCAGAATAGATGCTCCATGGAAAAGGAAGGTGTGCTCGTCTGCCCTGGGCGATATGATTTTCCTTGAATCTAGGGAAAAGTTTTATGAAGTTTGTGTAAAAGGACGAACATATGTTCTTGCAGGATAAGGAATTCAACGCTTTAAGACCGCTAGTACTAAGTGAAGTCATACCATATTTCTGTGAGATATAATATGTACTGCTTCTTATCTGTAATATGTTTGTGAAGAGAAAGCTGAGATTATTTCAGTCTGCTCCGAATTTTAGAATTTGATGCTACAAATCTATTTTCATGACATATAAGTTGGGAAATACTAAATTCTCGGATAGAGGAAATTTAATGGAACGACATGCATGGGCTCTTGGAATAAGGGCAGTAGATATATATTTAATTTTGAACTTAGGGAAGGACATGTTAAGTTTACTATGTATGGATATGTGTTGGTTTTAATTTAATTATATGAAGCGATGACATTTTTAAATAACAGAATCAGGTCTCTATGTTGATAACAAGAAAAATTATACAGTAGAAGGCAAGGGTATCACCTTAGTGGTGCTTGTATTGATTTTTTGGGTATATCTCAATAACGGTATATTATCGACCACCTCCCCCAAGATTATACCAAATGGAAGTGACACCCGGTATGTAAAGAATAGAACAGCGAATCCCTACCGGCTGTATATGAGCTTACCACCAAGGTCCAACTTAAGAAAAATGATGCATCACACTATATATCTTATTTTTGTTGAATGACTCCATAAAAAGGCCACTAAAATTTCTAGCCCAATGAAGAAATTGTTTAAATTGATAATCAACGTAGAAATACAGCAACTAAAGAAGATATATTTGTTTGAGAAGTGACATAGATTTTCTACATTATCTTCCACAAGTGGCAGACACATGAAATTTTTCTCATATTGAGTAACAAGAGCACTTGAAAAATTTACCAAATCTGCAGATGAAAAAACGATATATACTGAAGTATTGTGTTAAATTTTTTTAACTTATTATTTTTGAAACAGAACGAGAAGAAACCATAGATATCCCCTTAGGATAAATCTTTCCCCTTAGAATTCTTTGGATAAATCTGCAGTTTCTTTGGGTTGCTATATCTTCAGATTTCTATAGAACTAAAACCTTAGACCCCTTTGAAATTAACTAGTATTAATAACTTTTTGTTTAAAAAAATATAACGATCGCATTCCTTGAATCTTTCCCAGATATCCTACGACCTACCTAAATCATTCTAGAAATTATAACTAATACTAGTGCAACTGCTTTCCCAATATTAAAGGAAAAATTTGTCAGTTGTTAGATTCTTACCTAATCTTCTTTCTTTTCTACTCTACGGTTGCGAATTTTTAACTCATTGAGATGTAAAAAATACTTAAATCAGGAAACTGAACGAGCCATATACATCGTGAAACAGTTGCAGTTACATTGGACAAACAGGTAGAAATTTTGCAGTTCGATTTAATGAACACATCAAATCGTTTAGACTGAATAAACCAGTTTCTGCTTTAGCCAAACGCTTTAATGACAAGGCACAGATTTGTAAAGAAAACAAATTTTACAGACTTGAAATAACGATAGGAAATTGGATTTTGTAGAAAATTTGGAAATTTTTAAAAGCTTTAAAAAAAAGATGAAGAAGTATTGAATGAACATATTGAACCAATAAATTCTAAGTTCCTCAAAATGTTAGTAAAATGTCGAATGTGAATACAATTGCACTGAATACAGTAGCACTTTAGCACTTCTCTTAGGATGATCGGTTAAGATCGAAACACGTGTAAGGTAATAAACATTATTTATTGTTGGAATAAAATTATGTGAAAATAACTGACTACGGTTTAATTTTGCTTGAGCTTTTCCTTGTTTAGACAAAAATGAAAGAGAAAAATAAAGTGGTCATAACTCCGATAAATAAAGAGATAAACGACGGACAGGCTTATAAAAGCTTCCACGCTGTCCCCTATATCTCGTAGTAGGACATCAGGCGTCGGACAATTTTATCCACTCATCATTACTACTCAGGTTGATTAAAGGATAGAGGCGTAACCTGAATTCCGATATTTTATCATAATATATTCTGTTTAAATGTCATTGGCGCTAGCATTTAATCCTTCGTTTGAACCTTTAATCATCTTTTTCTATGAAACAAAATGAAATAGATTCCTCATCAAAAGATACTTCACATTTACAGCAAGTGCGGTATGATTATATGTCAAGTGCATACTCTTTATAAGAGCCAACATTTTCTAAGATCCAAATATCAAAATTCATCCTCTGTCACACAAGTCCTCCAGGGTCATAGTTACCTCTAATAAAACGTGCTTCTTTCAACTTTAAGAAAGTTTGCCTTTAAGTAATCGGAGTAAAATATTTTCCACTTCTCTACAGAAAGAACGCTTTGATCCTTTAAGTACATATTTTCCAAAATTAATTCCTCCCATGGCGTTTTCATCTAGAGGATCCTTGAAAATGCCTTTCTCCATTAGCGTTTTTGAGAGGGTTGCGCTAGATATGTCCTTAATTCCTTAATTCCTAAAATCAACCCTGACCGAAATGGTAAGAGGAATCTTTGTCCCGTCAAGTTGACAGGGACCAACCCTATTCTGTTCGCCTATTTATCTGGGCAAGTGGCTCTCAAAGCTTTCACTTAATGACAAAAAGGCTTAACACACGTTGACAATGGTACAGGCCAGCAAAGGAAAAACAACAACAGTAAGGACGCTAATAAGGAGAGCAGAGAAAAAACAAAAGAACAAAAAAAAAACTAATGACCACAGTTATGACATTTCATCCCTTCTGGTCGGATGGACTGTTTAATTAGGAAACATTTGTTTGGTCCTAAAGCAATGAGGGTATTTTACGTCCATAAGCTTCTACTTTCACTCCTTCACTCCTTCACTCCTTCAACTCATGCTTTGCTCATTACATTACATAAAGGCATACCGGCCTAGATGTGCCTATATACGTTAATATCGTTTTTCATTCATTCTGTCTGCCGAGATCCCTAGAGTGTCTTCTGACTGCAAACACTGGCCTGGGGATAAATAATTGCGCTTTTTTTGTTCTTAGGTGTAGAAAAGCTTGAGAACCCTTTGAAATCTCGCCCTACTTCCGACCGTTTTTGTCTCATTGTTTTGCGGAAAGTAGTGCTCGGAAGTTCTAAAATTGTAGGTCTAATATGTATTCAGATGAGTGCTGTTCGAGCCAGTTTCTTCTGTTTTTTGTCGACAGGCACGTTTTCTTTCTTTTCTATGGATTTCTCAGCTAAATTTCTGGTATATTTACAGGCGGATTTGCCGGAAAGTAAAGCAGAAAGCGTGTTAAATGTTTTTCAAGAACAGGATTAAGTCAAAATATTTATTTTGAAATATAATTAAAAGCAGCATTTAATAAAATCCTTAACGGGATTCACATGAATACATAACTCCATCTTGTAAGTAGTACCATTGAAAATGCTATTTCAATGATATACTCTCAATCATGAGGCGTAGGAGGTGTTTTAAAGACATCTTAAAGTTCTGACAATGCAGGAACAAACTAAGAGAAAAGAGGGAGGAGTGTAAAAATTCCAAATCTTTTCTTAATGGGGAATTCTGGGTGGCTAAACTCAAAATTACAGGATTTCCAGGTATTTTTTTAAAACCAAAGACAATTTTTATTACTTTATTGATTCTTCTTCAGTCTTCAGTAACCCACAGTCTAATAAGTCTAATAAGAGTACAGATGTGCCCACTTGCAAAAGATGACACTTTCAATCATGTTAAAATCCTGGTAGTCCTCTTCTCCTGGAAGGAGCAGTGAAAAATTATTTATAATCAAGTCATAGTTTGCTGTCGTTCGACCGGTTGTTATTTTCTCTTCTGTCCCTAGCTATCCTAGCAAAATAGTATGCTGAGATTATAGGCTCCTACACCAACATGCATGATATGCAACTGTTAGCAAGGTTGGATTTAAATTGAGAAAAGTAGGTAAGTAATGTGTAAGTGTTGGAGAATACCACAAAAAATTATGACACTAAGGAAAGACGAGACTGCAGTTTGTTCACAGAGTTATACTACTCAACCTAGTTTAATGCCTTACAAAATTCTCCCCCCCCTGATCTCCACTTCTTGATTCCATCTTCCTTTCATCTTTTTCGTGTTCGTGCTAAGGCAATTTCTAACATCATAACGAATCTTCTGTACTGAGGTAAATAATGTATTTTGTAGCTATCAATCTTCATCTGTGGCAATTGCAGTCATATATATTCTTAAAAACGTCTCTTGAAAATATAATTTATGTTAAATTGCTCTGAGGGTTAATCCTTTCATATCAAAACGGCAAATTGGAATGAGTGTAAGATTTTACTTATCCACAAATGGCGTGGTTAAAGCATTAAAGCTAATTTCCACGCACACATCTAAAGTATTTACATTGTAAGCTCCACAAACTAAACGGCACAGACGAAAATTGCATTCCACTGAAGTCACTTTTAGCCCTTCAACCTGTATTCACTCAGTCATATCCCTTGCAGAGAAATTTAGCCAAAAGTGTTGGCACTTTGCCACAAACGTGGATAGCATATATCGTATGCTATCTTCTCACAATTTTCGCTTATTTTCTTACCCCTTTCCAATTTTGACTCCATTTGGGAGGGGCGGAATTACCTAATATTTTCCTAGAGCACACATCTAAAGCCTTCGTACAGTTCAACTACAACGATAATGCACTTCCATTATGTAAAAAAGTCCACTGTAACCTTCAAGCTTACGGCATCTTTCACGTGCCATGAAAATAGCAAATTGTGATCCTAACATTCATCAGACTACTCTCAGGATGGTGGGACCTCTCGTTCACCTACTCACTGAACTTCTGACTCTATGTGTGCTTTAGAGCTGAACTTTCGCCACATGAATTTCGAATCCATTTAGAAATCTGAGGAAAGTACCTCCTTACTCCTTGGCAACGTGATGGAAATCTCTACAGATGGGAGTTAGAAAATCCTGGTCTGAATTAAGAGTTTTGATGAAAAAGTGCTAAGGGCGCTTTTAAAATATCTTACAAAAATAGTAAGATGAAAATTACAATATGTAGAATTTACTCACTGTGACGGGTTAAAATGGAATTTATTCACTGACGCTTACAATTTTAAATGTAAAAAGCAAAGATAAAGTGGAAATTCGTATTTAAAAATAAATAGCAGTAACACGTGGTCATTTATGATAACTTGCGGAAAATTAATTTAATTTAATTACTTACTTAACAAGAAGTAGACATTTTGTCTAGTGGAAAAGTAATTTTTAGCTTTTATTGAACGAAAGGTGTTCTTTTCTTATCCTTGTTGGCATATTTCGCAACACCGCCTGATAAGCTTATCGCCGAAATCCGTAATTTATAGTAGGAGATGGATTTAAAAATATTTACTTTCGTTTTTCTTTATGGCCCACGCCTCTTTACAAATGCAATACACAAAAGATTACTATCGCACTGAATAAACAAAGGTGCCTTATATTTCAGGGTAGTCTAGTGTTATATGGGGTATCCGAGTTAAAGTGACCAAGCGAACCTCCACTGATAGGTCTCCATGAGAGAAATAAAGAAAGTCTTTTTGGTCACCCTTTAGGATGAAGGCCACATAGTTTATACTAAACATTGTTTGCGTATCAGTCTAATGTCATATCGTAGAGAGTAGTAGTGACTTTTCAGTGAGTGCCTACTCACTCTCCTATTCCTATTTGTTTATGAGCTGCGAAAGTCAAAATTTTGGATTTTTTTACCCCTTTTCATATAAATTTATTTTTATCACTTTAGTTTGAATTTTTGTGGTTAATATGGATTTTCCCGTTTCGGCCAGATTATCAACGCTTCCATACTCTTTAAGGCACTCAACCCACTTTTTCAAAAAAGAATATGATGTTTTTGTTTAGGGTCGTAAGAAAACTACATCGAGTCGCTTTTCCTACAAAACACTCAATTCAACTCTGTTTTTTTTCCTCCGGCTTACAAAATTAAACTGAGCTTACTTTTACACTGCGCAGAAGACAACACTTGCAGCTTATTAGCGTATCTGTTTTGTACTTCAGTGACGCTAAAAATTCCAAGAATTAGCATGCACTTTTTTATGACATATACTGTATATATACGTATGTATATTACACTATTTTCAACATTATGGAACATCTTTTTCTAGGGAAGAAACTGTTTATAAAAAATGCAATGAGAATATTCCAGAAATATATTTTTTCATTGCTGTTGTTCGCGACTTCATCTGCGTGGATCCCAAACATTTTTGTAAATGTCTAACACTAATACAATAATTAATAATCCATTCTTTCTAAACGATGCCGTTAAAAATTTTTCATTCCAGTTTCGGGATAAACAAAGTAGGCTGCTGGGTGAGCCTAGGGTGAGCAAGGGTATACATGCTAAAAACATTGACTCCTCTCGAGAATATCCAGTCAAAATTTTGTCCTCGATATCATTTCGATTCAGAGCTTGCAATTTTAGCCTAATATCATTACAATGGTTCGTTCGATGACTGCAGATTCCTCAGCGGCATCACTGAAAAACCCATTCTCAGGATAAGTTTATGGATTGGGAGATCCGATGGCTTGGAAATGTTTGAAAATTCCACTGAGTCCACCGATTTGTATCTGTACCTTCAAATCACTTTAACAACATTTCATTAATAACGGTAATCTGGTCATTTTTAGCATGCTCGCATAACCATTTCATAGGCTTATCCCGCATGTGGAGAATACCAAAATATTTTCCCGCAATCAAGTCTTCATAGGTTTCGAGAACTGTTGGGTTCTGGTTTCGTTGGGTTAATAATCAGACAAACATACCGACGACACTATTATTATCAACAACAAAAAATGGAAGTAAACAATAGACATAAGCGATAGACAAATTTTTCTGATGTAGAAATACGTAGAAGAACAACAAATCTTTCGAGTCGAGTGGTGCATGTATGCTCAGAGGAGCTTTTGTTACCCATCCCTATCTCGTTTAGTCTACACACCACAACGACCGCTAGCGTGACCAACAATTCGATTTGTTTGTAACGCATTCGCGTTGCCAACCATGAAATTCGAATTTCAACCTTATGTCCCTTAGATAATTATTGTTTTTGTCGATTTCTCCAAAAACTGTGCAGCTGTCGAGATGAAGCAAAGTGCAGATTGATGTGGTACGTAAACCCTGTAACCTGCCAACAGTTTAGCCATTTTTGATTTTACCCTGGAAAAACAGACAGACAGCCAGACAAAAGTTCTAAAAATAGCTGTTTATGATATAGTCTTTTGTTGCGATATCGTTGATGGAACCTTCAATTTTATTCACACGTTCTATACATATATAGATTTTTATGTAAAATTCAAAGTGAAAAGTTGTAAAAGATGTGGTAAAATTGGCCCACGGTGGCATGAATGTTAGGTATGTAGTCAAGAAAGTATTATGAACTCAATGGTGGTGCATGATCCATCCGGCGCGGGCGGCGGAGTTTGTATTGAAAACTTTTTAGCACTTTAAGATTGGCAGCAAGCTGTTCCTCGCCTTTTAGCCAAACGAAAAGAGATAAAACAAAGTGTAGGTTACTTTACGAGATCTTGAATTTAAAACAGTCAAGTTTCGTTAAAAACAGCCCAACTGTTTTCGCGGCAACCCAAACTCTCTGCAGGTTATATATTTCGTCTTGGGATCGAATATTCTATTGCTCTTTTCAATATTATGTAAAATAAATGGATGTGCAGACAGACACTAAATTCTTATTATATTAGTATAGGGTTAACAAAAACAATTAAAAAAATTATACCAATGTTGTCTGAGAATTCACAATCATTCTCTTACTGCGATGGTTAAATGAAAAATTCCCATGTCGATATTTTTAGATTTCTATAAACCAAAATTCTTGTTTTTTCCAAAGAATTTCAAGGTATTTTTACAAGTATTCAAATGGCGAACCCAGATAAGTGGCACGTGCTCATTAAATACATATATTACCTGAGTAAAATACATATATCACCTGTAAAGGGTACATGATAGAAGATCAAGACGTATTTTTAAATTGCTGCGATTTTCGTAAGCGTAGCTGTACATAACCAACATTGAGACAGTAACTAATCAAAAGGAGAATTAAGAAATTCTGAACGAACTATCAAACAGGATAAAATAATACATTCAACTTGAATCCCACATTGTATACATCCCTTAATTCAAATGCAGAAACAGTTGAAGGTATACAGGCTTCTGAGACAATCTCATCCTAAAGTAATTTTCTCTAAGGCGATCAGTACTCCTCCATACTTTGTCAACAAAACCAAAACAAATCCCAAGTGTAAATAATTTCAAGATATATAAAATTCAAAAAGCGTCCAGAATAGATTCAGTGGACTAGAATGCTTCACTGAGAAATCCCAGAGTTCACCTTTCACCTGTTAGGACTAACTACAAT